>OY720460.1:39689729-39742229 GCA_963082715.1 Harpalus rubripes
ATTTTCTTAATATAGTAGCTGTTTTCATAGCTATAGCTACTTTATGAAATTTAATTTCTTTATAATTTTTTAACTCTATATCCATTTAATATTAAGTATAAAATGCAGTCAAATCGTATAGAGAATAAAATATTCTTTAATATTTATAATAACATTAAATGTGAAAAAATTATATTTAACATAGTTTTTTCAAGGAAAACTGTTAAAATCTTCAAATGATGGTACTTCCGGTTGACCAATTGTAACCAAAATCTAATCAGCTCTTCATATGGATGTAACGAAGAAGTATACGAAAAAATTATTATTTTTGAAACTGTAGTATTAGAGTTATCGCAGACGAAAATTTTGTTACACACACACACACATCCACACACACACACATCCACACACACACACACACACACACACACACATCCACACACACACACACACACACACACACACACACTCACACACACACACACACACACACACACACACACACACACACACACACACACACACACACACACACACACACATACAGACATCGTCGTAAAAATAGTAAATTCGTATTCTAGGGACCCTAAAACGTGCTTATTGATTAAAAACTCATCATCGAATTTTTTGACCAAAGACAATACCTTCCTCACCTAAAGGTGACGGAAGGTAAAAATTATAAAGAAATTAAATTTCATAAAGTAGCCATAGCTATGGAAACAGCTTCTATATAAAATTTTGATTGAAAGATGTCAGTGTCAAGTGAAATTGACATAAGGTACGTTCTATCGGTGTCACAAATATTCCTACTAGAATAAGAATATTCTTAAAGCAATAGAACGCTCAGTGGCAAATAACTGTCAAGTAAAAAATAAATACGATAGAACAGTGGGAGTGTTTATGTGTTATTGTTAGTTAACAACTAAAGCTAACTTTGTATGTTTATTTTGGATCTTCAAAATGTTGTTATTACAGAGATTATAATTATATAAAAATATATTAAATAATAAAAATGTAAAGGAGGTATTTCTTTGAGCACAGTCTAATCTGAACATTGACAAATGTAACAGAAAGGTACGCGCGACAGTCGGCTAGTACAATTTTGAATTTATCTCCAATCTATATATCTTCCAACCAGCGCTTCCAGCTCTGAAGTTGGAATGATTCGTAGGAATATTCAGATTTTTTTTGACGCAAAAGAACGATCACTGAGGTTCTACTAGAAGAAGTAGTAAGATTTCTGACACCGATGGAACGTACCTATAGTGTGTTTGTCTTATAATTTTACTGGAAATATAGGATCTTTTGTTATAAATTTTCTGTATGGAATTTGCATAAAATACATGCAACTGCCGGAAGGTAAAGTACAAGAAATATAATCTTTAGCAAGGAACTTTCTGTATGAAATTTGTACAAAATTCATAGAACTGACGGAAGGTAATGTGCTGGCCACATCAGATTTTTTTCTCTGGTTAATGAAACACGTGTCTCTGGTTTTGGAATGTTTTCCAACTCTTTCCGGACACCAACTGCTAAGGAAGAATGGGATTTTGGGCATATAACTTTCATATTTGGGGTACAAGTAACCAGAAGAACAATGCACACCGAGCCATAGAGCGGTAACCAATACATATGCCTACCGCTGTCTATGTTACTTGACAAATTGATCGCTTCGACACTTGCCTGACGACCCTACCGTACTGGCTTACTGGTTAAGAGGATAAATCATTTAATTCCGTTTCCGTGTCAACTTTTGACACAGAATTGAAGCTGGGTCTTTGTTTATCTAGTAGTACTCTTCCTGCATTATTTTTTCATTTTGTCAATATTCATGATTTGTATATTGAATTGTGTCGGTGGGCATATGAAGCTTCGGCTTGGGGTTCGCGCATCGTGCGAGCCTAGCTGTTTATCTATGTAAATTCAGCCGCTGTCCGCGGTGTCCGGGCAGGGAGACGCAGCAGGGACACAGCACAGCACAGCAAGGACCAAGGACGCAAGGACGCAAGCACACGACTTGGCCTCATGCTATTGATTAAAGACGGGCAGTTGGTCCACCGGGTAATTACATCCCCTATCTCGGTCTCGCGCGCTGCCACCCCCACGCCTCTTTGACGCACTGCCTACTGCAGGGGTTCAAAACCTTTATAAGGAGGATACTACACTACTCTTCAAAGCGCAAGTACGGATGAACGTATAACTGACACTATACGAAGATATTCACTTCCACTCATTCTTAGAAGTACACATTCTTTTTTTAATTTAATTATAACATACTTCTTCTTGTGATCCAGTATGGTACAAATGCCAGACAAATGTTGAAGTGATCATGTTGTTAAGTAACATAGAAATAGGTAGATATTTGGATGGGCTATTTCTTTACGGCTCGAAGTGCGCTAGCCTCTTATGACTACAGACTACTAACATATAACACAAATATGGAAGTTATATACCTAAAATTCCGATCTCTCTTGGTAGCTGGATTCAGGAAGGTATTGGAAAATACAGGGAATAGTTAGTATAGTATTCTTCTTATTGATTAAGAGTGAGTCCGTTTCTTCTTCTTGGTTAAATCTGAAAGTATCTTCTGAGTTGTTTATTAAATACCTATATTTATTGTAACTTATTTTGTCGACTTTGATGCGTCACTCTGCATTAATTAGGAAGGCGAGAACGAATCTTCTCCGGAAATTCCACGTTTACACCAATAGGAAACTGTCAGCAAAACTATGGCAGAGAACTACCGCCAATTGTTGACTTCAAAGATTCCCGTGTTGGTTTAGATTTATCGTTATATAGGTACTCATTCTATTTGATATATCTAGAATTTTAATTTGTTATTCATTAGAAGTTATATAAAAAAGTACGTAATTTCAGAATCTAAAATTATGACGCTGAATGATTTGAAAATAACATTTGGATATACTACCCTGTAACTCTGTTCTAAAAAAGTACGACTTTATTTACAATCCACTGTTGGGAGAAAAATTCAGAGTTATCATTTACCTATTATCGTAAAGAACACACTGACCGAGCCGTAGTATTTTACTCCTACTTACAGGCATTCTTCGTTTCTAAAACAAGAAGTTCAGATCTATACTTCCAAAGTCATCCAATCGGGCCTGGAAGCGATGATAAATAGAGAGAAGACAGTTTTTTCTTGAAATCGTTGTATGTCTTAATTTTTGTTGATGGAGATGAGATGATAAAAACACACGAACTCCTATACCGTAACGAGATTCGAACACAGAACTTTTGATGTACGAACTAGCGGTACCTCAGATTGTTCATACCCTACTGCTACCTTAAGTTTGGCACAAGTCTATATATTCAATGTGGCCCAATCCGGCTTGGAAACGATGATAGATAAAAAATCTGATGTAACCAGCACATTACCTTCCGTCAGTTCTGTGTATTTTGTACAAATTTCATAGATAGTTCCTTGTAAAAGCTTATATTTCTTGTACATTACCTTCCGGCAGTTGTATGTATTTTATACAAATTCCATACAGAAAATTTCTAGCAAAAGATCCTATATTTCCAGCATTTCCTGTAAAATTATAAGACAAACACACTACATATGTCAATTTCACTTGACATTGACATCTTTCAATCAGAATTTTTTTAATACAGTAGCTGTTTCCATAGTTATGGCTACTTTATTAAATTTAATTTCTTTATAACTTTTTAATTCTATATCCGTTTAATATTAAGTATAAAATGTAGTTAAATTGTATAGAGAATAAAATATTCTTTAATATTTATAATAACATTAAATGTGAAAAAATTATATTTAACATAGTTTTTTCACGAAAAACTGTTAAAATCTTCAAATGAGGGTACTTCCGGTTGATCAACTGTAACCAAGATATAATCAGCTCTTCATATGGATGTAACGAAGAGGAATACGCACACACACACACACACACACACACACACACACACACACACACACACACACACACACACACACACACACACCAACACACACACTCATCATCGTAAAAATCGTAGAATCGTATTCTAGGGACCCTAAAACGTGCTTATTCATTAAAAACTCACCACCGAATTTTTTGACCAAAGACAATACCTTCCTTACATAAAGGTGACGGAAGGTAAAAAGAGAAAGTATTTTTTTATCGATATTTTCTTAATTTTTGTTGATGGAAATGAAATAATAAAGACACCAGCAATCAGAATGTAATAAACTGAATGAGAACTTTGTTAAAGTAAGTGAGATGTTTAGTTTAAAACATCCCGGAGAAAGAATCTCCTTCCGTGTTTTTATATATTTCCCCAAGAGACTGGTCTTCCTTGTTGTTGGTTAGGAACCCCTGGCTTAGTGCCTAGTGCCTGCCCGGCTTGTCATTTAGCGACAACGTCGCTAACTTGCCTTAATATGCCGCTACTGCTGCGACTGATGGCACTGGTACGGTGACTTCAGCTCACGCACTCTCCTCTCTCATTAACTCTCTCTACACAACCCTACATTACAAGTCCTACACAACTAATAATGCCACCCAACACACACACATTACGTCAAACTAACAGAATGAGAACTTCTTTGATTCCGGTCATTGATTCCCGTATTGACAGATGTAGTTCAAGGAAGGAAGAAAATGAATAGTATTTGTTGTGGTAGTAATTCAGGTTTATCTTTTACTTGCGTAACTATGCATCCACTGTTTCCACTGTTGCTATGATTCAGGTTGATAATGGAGAGCCCTTTGCGCATCGATAGTAACAAATCTTTCCATGAATGAACATATCAGGATAAGCTCCATCACAGAACAGTACTCTTAGTCAGAATGTTTTGGACCCGTTCCAAGGATATGCTTTGCCATATCTCAGACCTTAATTCGTCGATTTGCCATGACCACTGGGAACAGTTTGTTGCAGGTCTTGCACTGCGATGATTCATCTTCAATGCTTTGCTTCTCAAGTTTAAACTCAGCTGCTCACTTTTTTCCATTGTGCATGAAGAACAAGTTGTTTCCAATGTATTTTCTACGTCTTCATAATTTTTACCTTCCGTCATACCTTTAGGTAAGGAAGGTATTGTTTTTCATCAAAAAATTCGATGGTGAGTTTTTGATGAATGAGCACGTTTTAGAGTCTCTAGAACAGCGTTTCTTAACATATGGGTCGCGACCCAAATTTGGGTCGTGAAGGAATAGTAGTGGGTCACGGAAAGCAGTCAGCTATGCAATAACACTGGAAACAGCTAATATAAATAAAAAAAATTCTGATAGATGTCAATGTCAAGTGACTGCAAATTTGGAATCAATTCTAAGAAACTTTCTGTATGGAATTTTTATAACATACTCGTACATGGAACTGACCAGAGACAACTATCTAAAGAGAGATTAAAAACTCAATGCTTTTGTATCGTCATAAAGTTCGCCATCTATCAACATATGCAATTAACTAAACGACGGTAACTAGATCTTTAAAATGTTGACCGTGTGTGTTTTTATTTTATTTTTTAATATTTGAAAGAAAAAGAAAAACGCATATTGATATTTATTATTATTTTGAGGAATAGTGAAAAATATAAATGTATGTGTATATACAAGTTTTTATATTTTTTGCAAATTCCTCACCTCTTCGTGAGATTAAAATAAATAAAAATAAATGTATCATCACGGCATATTAACCCATTGCTGGGTGTGCCAATCTGCTTTGTACACAGATTTCGGTAATGATGATGACATATTTGTACCGTGCGGGCGTTTACCAGGCGTCACCTCACGGGCACTCATTGCTGGCTTGGAGAGTGCACCACAGGGGTTAATTGTGTGCCATTTAAATTTCGAAATATTTGGCGTCGGTCGGGATCGAACCCGGTTCCCCAGATTCACTACTAGACACTCAGGCACGCGGCCAGTAGAGAGATTCAATTTCTAATTTGTGTACTGTAATATCTGAGCCATATTTTTACATCTATGTACGTGATGTAAACTAAATTTGTAAGCAATACAATCGGATATGTACATTGTTGTATTAGTATTATTTTTTCAAAAGAATTTTGAAATCTTATTTAAAGATGTGTTGAAAGGAGACGTACGATGAAAAAAAGAAACGAAAATTGGGAGCTAAGGAATATCAACCTCCAACATCTTCATAGTTCTTCACCTAACTCATTTAGTAATAACTTTATGAACGATATTGTCAGCTTTTACATACTACTGCGGATTTTTAGTTCTTTTTGCGTTGGTTCGTTCCTTTTCTCATATAGAATTCTTCCGAAGAATTGCAAATGCTCAAGTTCATTTGATGAATGTTCAACAGAATATTTATCTCCTAATTTGTAAGTTTCGGGAAGTTTTATATCACCTGAGTTATTGATATTCGATATACAATTTGTTCTCCAAGAAATTCTACAGAAACATATACCTATAAGAAAAATTTATAAATATTATATAAAAAGTAATTAATGTTCATAAGATACCTTACGAGTTCTCTGTATGTTTTAAACATATAAAAATTCAAATAATGCGGGATCAAAAATTATGTATGTCATGTCAGCTTTTAAATTTTTAAGTTTGACGTTTAAATTTTCCATTATATTTTTTTACATTGCCTTCTATGTAAGTCTTCGTCTTTTTTGTGCTTTTGCTGCCCTCTGAAGAAATATGCAAAGAACTATTTTCCCCGTGCTCCGTTTACCCCTCATCACCAAACACTTTCTTTCAAGGCCACCCATAAGTCTGTCCAATCTCTCTTTAGATAGTTGTCTCTGGAACTGACGGAAGGTAATGTGCTGGCCACATCAGATTCTTTTTCAAGTTAATCAGGTATTTCATGACTGCACGGTGTTCTATTTTTTCTATTTAAAAAAAAAAATCAATGTGCATCTTAATTCAAAAATACCAATTAAGTCATAAAGAGCAGATTAACGTAAAACTTCGCAGAGACAGTAATGGCAATTGACATAACCTACTAGGCAGTGAACTTTTCAATCCTTCCTCGTATTTTGAAATACAGGCTTTAATTTTCTTTTCTATTAGATAGAAATAATCCACACACAACTACGAACAAATCCAATATCCTTCGAGATAATTGGTAACTACCTAACGTATATTTATTTCCTTCTTGCGAAAAACTGGTCGGTGACAAAATCTCCGTAAACACCGTGATTCCAGGTCCCGTAGTCCCGTAATTCCAGCACGGTAGCGGGTTTAATTTAGCCAGCTCTTGGCGGATCCGTATGCAGCGCTGCTCTCCGGCTAAATTGACAGTTGTACTGCGCTGCACTTGCTTGCATAAATCTAACGAGAACTGCGCCTGTAACTAAATTACACTTAGCTGTTGCGGCTGCGGCGCACCAGGTTAAGTTGGCATGAACACACGAGCTCGGCTCGGTGCTCGACGGACGACACAGGATGAAGTGATGCTATCTTGTTATTCTTGCTCCGATGTGTGCGCTTCTGATTTGCCTGATCTCACGCTGGATAGTGGAGCACAGGATACCGATGCGATTAAGTCGTTGTGTTTGCTTGTTTTATCCAATAACCATTCAAGATATACTCTCCTCTAGTTACAAAATGAGAAAACAAGGAACAATTATTACTCAGATGTGTGTGAGTGGTGATGTTTTTATTCGGAATTTTGGATCAACAATAGAGTGTACTAAAAGACAGATTGTGTTTCAGACAATTCGAGTTTAGTCTTTGCTAAGTCAAGTCGGTTACTTAGAAATATTTCTAGCACAGAAATTACCACTTATTAGAAATAAGTGGGTGCTGTTGGGTTAAAATATGCATTGCATATCTAAATATGCGTTCAGCAAACGGGTATACTCAAGAATATATAGTAAATCGACAGAAAAAATCTTCCATTTCACGTACTTATATTTTTCTCTACAATATGAAGAGTACATGGAAAAACCAAATACATCACCACTCACATACATCAGAGCTAACAATTTGTGTTTTTAATTTTGAAACACAATACTACAGTATATCAAAAATTCGGCAACGTTTTTTACCTTCCGTCACCTTTAGGTAAGGAAGGTATTGTCTTTGGTCAAAAAATTCGGTGGTGAGCTTTTGATAAATAAGCATGTTTTAGAGTCCCTGGAATAAGATTTTACTATTTTTACGATGATGTCAGTATGTATGTGTATATGTGTGTTGTGTGTGACGATTTTTTCGGTTCCGATAATTCAAATACCTACTACAATTCAAAAAATTATAATTCTTTCGTATTCCTTTTCTTTACATCCATGTGAAGAGGTGATTAGATTTTGGTTATAATTGATCAACCGGAAGTACCCTCATTTTAAGATTTTAACAGTTTTTCTTCAAAAAACACTGTTAAATATAATTTTTCCACATTTAATGTTATTACAAATATTAAAGAATATTTTATTCTCTATACGATTTGATTACATTTTATACTTCATATTCAATGGATATAAAGTAAAAAAATCTGATGTGGCCAGCACATTACCTTCCGTCAGTTCTATGTTTTTTGTATAAATGTCATACAGAAAGTTCCTAGCAAAAGATTCTATTTCTTATACATTACCTTAAGGCAGTTGTACGTATTTTATACAAATTCCACACAGAAAGTTACTAGCAAAAGATCCTTTATATCCAGTAAAATTATAACACAAACATACTGTCAACTGCACTTGGCACTGACACCTTTCAATCAGAATTTTCTTAATATAGCAGCTGTTATAGCATAGGTGGACAATATATGATATTTAATTTCTTTATAATTTTTTAAATCTATATCCATTTAATATGAAGTATGAAATTCATTCAAATCGTATAGAGATTAAAATATTCTTCAATATTTATAATAACATTAAATGTGAAAAATGATATTTAACATCGTTTTTTCAAGAAAAACTGTTAAAATCTTCAAATGAGGGCACTTCCGGTTGACCAATTATAACCAAAATCTAATCAGCTCTTCATATGGATGTAACAAAGAGGAGTGATAACATTGAAAAAGGTGCAATGCAACATTTCAAAACCATATATGTTTGGCAAAAAACCACTCCGAACTACTTTATAAGAAGGGAAGCAGGAACAATAGGTTCAGACGTTGTAATCCTGGAAAAAACGCTTCGCTTCTGGTACAAAATTCTAATAATGCCAGAAAACAGATATGCCAAGTTATGCTACAATAATTTATTAGCATTGAACGAAAAACCAAGTGCCAACATCTCACAGGAAAAACATAACAAATACAACTGGATCAGAAAAGTTCAAACCATACTTACTAAGGCCAATTTTTACTGGGTCTGGGACAAACAAAGTTGTCTAACTCTCAAAAATGAAATGTCCAATATAATAATTGCATACAACGAGCTCTCATATGCATCAGACACAGAGAGAATAATGCACTCTTCTAACAAACCGTATTTTAATAAACACATAACCTCCCCTAACTACCTTTTATTTGATATTCCTTAAAAATTTCTAAAATTATTTGGACAACTCAGATTATCCAGTAATATGTTATTTTTGATTCTCCAAGATGGATTCTGTTATAAATTTCAAGAAGAAGAAATCTGTGATATCTTTAATAGATTCGAAGAAAATATCATTTCCCATTTCATCTTCAAATGTCCTATCTATAACTCTATAAGAGATAAATTTATCAAAAAACACATCTCCTACAGCTGTCCAGAGAATGAATGCGAGGCGCTATTTGCAGAACCTACCAAGGAGATGATTTTCGACACTTCATTCCAGAATGCGCGAAGAACAAGGGCCTTCATAATGAATTTGTAAACTTTATTTATAATTACTGTATCTTAACTCGTTTTAATATTGTTTTAATTTTCAAATGTATTACAAATATATGAATAAGTTACCTTTCTATTTGTATGGAATTTCTATTTTCTAAGCAAATACATATTTATTATTATTATTATTATTATATTAGTTACGCCTTTTTAGTTATTTTTTAAAAAAATTGTAACCCGTGTAATCCTTGTGTCTTGTGGCATATATGTGTAGCACGATACTGTGGAGAATTAAATACGCTTTACTTTTTTTATAAACTTTTCTGCAGGATTTTTAACACTGTAAAAATTTAAAAAGAAATTTCAATTTTAGTTGAGACAAAAAATCGAATTTATTAAGTAAAATGTAATTAAAATATATGAAGTCATGATCTAGTAGCGTATGGAAGAAAGGAGGCAGAGAGAGTAAATCAAAAGTAAATTGCTCGCTGACAAAGTTAATTTCGCATAAAACGTGGCAAAATAATTAGAAGTTATATCACTTGGGCAAAATCAGATGATTAAGTTGTCAGATCACATTGTGTTGCGTTGGTTTAAATACCATTACCACAAGAGCGCGAGTTGGTTGGTACTGGCACACTACGCTCCGTAGTGAGCAGTCTCAACTTTCAAAGCGCGAGTAAATTCTCGCTCACACATCGGGAACTCTTAACCGGATTACTTCCTCATGTCCAAATGTTAAAGCTGTCGACACGGCTAATCGAATTCCGTATTAATTATCACCGAATTTCGCATGACGCAAAACAATAAATTTCAAATTATAGAAGTTCGTAAACATTAATTCGCACTGTGTTAGTCGGCGTAATTAATTTATGGTGCGCCACTAGTGCTCGGACGAAATTTGCATGCAGTGTCAACAGCGGCTCTAGTCTAAACCCATTCGGACAACACAGAAAATTAAATTCCCTAACAGCGAGTCCGCGGTTTGCACAAGTAGTTTGTGCTTGCTCCTCCTACTCCAGAACGGAGCTGGAGTTGTTGTACGCCCACCCACCCCAAGCTACAACTTTGAGGTTATGTGTCGCCTGTCTCAAGATTACGGATTATTTTGTACCACTCATGCTTCCAGAATAAGACGCTACGTAGATAAAATGTTGCATAATTTCACTACAAAGCGAGCTACAAAGTATATACTTTTAAACGATTTTTTATTCTAATTCAAATAAACGTATTTTATTTAAAAAAACTTGCCATAAATTTAGAAAAATATATAACTGATTTCATATGCTAATATAGTTGTTTTTAATTTATTTCAAATGTAATGAAGAAAAATTAAGTGTTTTTCTTGCAGACACTAAATTTTTGCATTTCGTTATTGGGACGTAGATATCCCTGATAACATTTAAAGACCTCAGGGGAAAATGATCACAGTACAGAAATCTTAGATTTGAGAAAAACGCAATTAAAAATTTATAAAGTCATAATATTGTACTGCAAAAAAGAAATGTGAAAAATACATATATTTTTTAATTTAGACATATATGTATTCATATTCATACATTAAATGTTTATCAAGGATAATTTTATAGTACATAACAAGTTAAATATAATAAATTACAATAATGCAAATCTGACAGTGGAAAAACCGATCAGGGTCCGGAATTTGATCGGTTTTCCTTATATTTTTTCTTCAGTATTGATAGGCGAATTGATTCTTCGGAAGTTTAACATTGCAAGCCGTGGTCAGCAAGCAATTCCGTGACTGGCTGTGGTTCACTAGGACCTTCTTTTTCAGTAGCAGGGCACGCCAGTAAACTATTGAAAAATTCTTGTGCTTCAGGTGTACAAAACTGTTTCTGATACTTTAGATCATTGATCTTAGTTATTTCCAATGTGATAATGGCAAAAAACTGTTATATAGATCAGAAATATTCCAAGTCTTCTAAATTTATATTTTGACTTTATTTTTTTAAAGGTGCTTTGTTGGAAGAATCCATTGTAGAAATTTTTGTGTTATACTAAACTACCATTTGCTTGTGCAACACGAAATACTTTAGTTGGCCGAGTAGGAAATAGACATCACTAAATTCTAAGACAATAAAAAGAAACAAGCACTGTACTCATTTTAACAGCTGACAATGAAACAAAATAATGTCGTTTTCACATATATCATCATTATGGACTCTGATCATTTTTGCTATGTACTGCTTGAACTATGATCATTTTTCTATTTTATTTAAAAACAATGACTACGATCGATCTTACTCAAAAACGAACCACATGAGCAGAAATCTTAGTTCAAAATCTGTAAGATAAGGTGGCTTTAGACGATCAAATATTTAGTTCAATATTTACAACTTCTTATTGAACTATAAGATTCTGGAACTTTACACGTTCAAAGAAATTTGAATGTTCGATGTTTAAACCATTTGATCAAAAAAAAACCCAACTTAGGGCATATTATAAATATCAAGGTCATGTACTTCAAATTTTAGTTACTTCGAAGGATTATTTCTTTCTAAGTTACATACACTGTATTTTGTAATGTTGGCATAAAGATATTTTGATAAATGTCTTATTTGTTTTTGTTTGACTAAATTTCATAGTAGGTACCTATTTTCAGTAAAGAAAAATGAATGCAAAATATTAAAACTCATACTAGAGACAAGCTAATCGACAAACACGCACATGAAACGCCAAGCCAAAATAAAATGTAATTATGTAGTGCAATTATAAGCAAATAATGGTCATATAATTTGAACGTAAAAGCGTAACCAATTGATCAAAAATTATGTTGCAAATATTTGTCTCATAAAAATTAAATTTATTTAATCGACTAAAGCCTGCTATAGCATTTATAGTTATATTTTCAAAATGTTGTGACTGATCATTTTCCCCAGTGGTCTTCATTTGGAATTGGAGCTGCTAACAACGCTATATGTATACAGAAAATAAGAATGATACATCTGGTATCGAATTTTGAACTACTGATAGACGTAGACGTTGTCCGATCAAGGTAATCTATATCATGAACAAATTAAGAAATCGGCATACATTTATTTGCAATGACAAGAAGCGTGAGCGATATGGATGAAAATAACACGATTCTCTTTCAAAAGTTCATATGTTTCGAGTTGCTAATAGTATATTAAAGAACGTGTTTATAAGACATGTTTTTTTCGCGCGCGTCAAAATTGACAAGTGCGAAAGAAAGTCTTATAAAATGAGTTCTTTATACTATTTTTTATATTTTACGCCTTCTACAATAACATTTACTTACTCAATTTGTGATTATATTTGTAACCATTTGTACATTTTCATGTAAATAATCTTCCCTAAATAAAAAATAATAATAATAATTTCGACATTATATTATTAAAATGAATTGTCAATTAATTAAAAATAAATTAGGTAAAAATGGGTTAAAGAAACGTCATCTAGTACCAACCGTCTAAAACAAAAAATTGCGTATCGAAATGAAGGTCATTACGATACGCAATTGCGTATCGTAATGACTTCATTATGAACGCAAAATATAAAAATACTTTTTTAAAACGATGCTCGTTGTTGACAATACTATCGCTGTAACGTAAGTTTATTTATTAATTAAATATCTTTATTCATAGCCGTGCGTATAGCGTTATTTTCTGTCAGTGTCACTAACACTAACATTGTGTCAGTACCTTATATTTCACACATTTGGTTTTGCATTTGCTAATAAACTTACCAGTTGACTTATTTTTGAATTTTGAATATTTTTACTGTAACAAATATTTTTTTGTAACAATATAACAGTGTACCCCCATAAAAAACAAACTAAACGACATTACTCAATTTAACAGAATGAGCGGAGCTAAAATCTCTAATTCAATCCGAATCAAACCTTGGTCAGACATCTTTAAAAAAGAAAGTGTCTACAGTCCCGACTGCGGGACCGTGTTCAAAAAATTAAAGTCCCGAATAGACATAGTTTACGCAATTTCTTTAAATACATTTTAACATTATCTAACCTAACACACAAAATCCATGTTTGGAAAACTAAGGCCGAGTTTTGTGCGTTAGAAAAATTACTTCTCATGAATTTAATATTTCATTTCCTCTTTTTTATAAAGAGGATCAGGAAATCTTTAAATACTTAACATAATTATAGGTATAAAATTAACAAAGCATTTTACCTGAACACCACAGAAGATAACCGTAAGAAATTATGTGGACTTACCTGAAACAATAGAAAAATTATATAAAATTATTAATGTAATAATGCAATATGAAACTTAAATTGCGTGACGACAATAATAAACGAGCAAATTACAATACAAGGTTTCCAGGGTAAAGTGTTTAACATGGTGATCTCGAGATCTAAAAGAGATACGAAATTGATTAATTAGTCAAAAGTTGCCCCATTAGGTCATTTGAGAATCTAGATATTAACAAAAATGCAAATTCTGCAATTTTTTGTTTCTAAATAAATTCCAAGCAAACTGGCACACCCAGCAATGGGTAATATGCCGTGATGATATATTTATTTATGATGGACTTTGGCTTGTACTTTTTAGAGCACTTTTTCAAACTCTTTCCAATGATAATTCTACTACTTTACAAAAATAGATATTTGTAAACGTCAAAATCGCAGTTTGCTATCGATAAAATAGGAAGGAAAGCAAAATGCAAGTGGATAAATTGGATATTTTTTTATTTACCTTCTCCATGGTAATGCATTGTTTTCAATATTTTCGATATGTCAAATAAATAAATTTATTTTCAATTCTCGATTTGGACATATATCTAAAGACAAAATATTAAGTGAAATAGAAAATACGGTTCCGACAACACCAGGAAAAGCAAAAATTCTACGTATTTGGAACCAATTTACAGATTGCTGCTATGGAGTTAACAATGACAGTTTAAAACGTCAAAATTGAATAAAATAATAATAATGATGTATGAAACGCGTAAAGTGTAAATAAATACATTTTCATAACAATATAGGTTCATTCGTATGATTTCCATATGCCAAAAAATGTAAAATAAAATATTTGATGACAACAATGCAAATCCTTCCTCTTCACACTGAATTCTTAAAAAAACGGAGTATAACAAATAATGACGTTCAATTGATATTTACTCGTAGAATTATCTTGACAAATACCATTCGAGATTTGAATTTTTAGCACGGAATATTATTTTATTTATAAATGTTCACACTTGGTTTCTCGATGACAATTTGTTTCAAAGATTTGTCCTGTCTAAACCACTCGAGCTACGCACTCGTGATTTTGCCGTACAAATCTTTTCAACAAATTACCAAGCAACCAAGTGTTCATACAAATACAAATACATATATTCATATCTCACTATATTTGCAAAATCTATGGGAAATTTTAAAATAAATTATTTACAATACATACATTTTCTTTATATTCAATATCCTGAAATTTTCTTTTCCTACTTTCCTTTTCTTTTTCTTTATATTCGTCATTTTTTCGCAAATTCCTTTTATATTCTTTTTTACGTATATTCTGTTGCGTTGTTGACTTTTTTTATTTTCATAATTTTCATAATAATGTACAAATATTTTTGACAGAGACATACAAATATTTTTGACAGTGACATTTATGTGTCAATTACAAACATTTGAATTTCTTGCCTTGTAGTAGTTTGATCTGAGATTTTTTACATCAAATTATTTTATATGTCTTTCTTTATCTCTAAATCTATAAAAGATATAATAAAGAATTTATATTTATCGAATAAAGAATTTAACGTTCTTTAATATAAGTATTTACATAAATTTTCGATAAATAATATTTAGATGATTTTTTTCTTGTAACTACTACTTCCGGTTGTCCAATTGTTACCAAAACTGACTCGACTCTTCCCATTATTGTTAGATTGAGGAATCCGTAGTTAAAAATGTTTTAAGTCTTATAGTATTTGAGATATAGTGAATCCAACATCCACACAAACACACACACACACACACACACACACACACACACACACACACACACACACACACACATCCACACACACACACATCCACACACACACATCCACACACACACACACCCACTCACACACATACACACACTCACACACACACACACGCGCGCACGCACGGACGCACGCACACACACACTCACTCACTCACTCGCACACTCGCACACTCGCACACTGGCACACTCGCACACTCTCACACTCTCACACTCACACTCTCACACTCTCACACTCTCACACGCACGCACGCACGCACGCACACACACACACACACACACACACGGACATCATCGTAAAAATGTTATAATCGGATTCTAGGGACCTTAAAACGTGCTTATTCATTAAAATCTGGATATGCGATTTTTAGCATGACTACAATAAAAAAATATCCGGCAAAATCAAACCTCTTGTGGTATTAATCGATAATACTCATGTTTTTATCTATTACTACGTTTACATGCAGTTTTGAAAATGGTTTCAGTTTTCAGTCAAAATTATGCAAAACTGTTTACATGCAGTTTTCAAAACAAGTTTAAAAATTGATTTGAAATCAGTTTCGGCGCATGCGCATTTAGCTGATGTAAGTGGCAGATCCTCTTCACTCCAAATACTTCGTTTTGCTATTATTCCAATTACTTTTTATACTTCGTACCACCACGCACTAAAATTACACAACTGTCAGTATATTTGAAGTTTAGTAACAAAAAGCGACAGAAACGTTATGCTCTGTACGCATGCGCAGTATCGAAACTGAATTTTAAGTGTTTACATGAGTAGTTTTGAAACTCCAACCCATGAATTTTAGTTTTGGTTTGAGGTAATCCAAAACCGTTTTGACACTGTATACATGGCGTTTTCAAAACTAAAAACGTTTTAAAAACGGTTTCAAAAGTGCATGTAAACTCAGTAACTATTGGATTTCGAGTTAAGAAACCAAAATAAAAAATACAATTTTTATATAGTCGTATAGTGCTATAGTGGTGGTCATTTTTAGCTGTATAACAAGATGTATAACAAATTTATCTATATTTATTTGTTTCGCCGACCTATGTGGAATAACGGTGGAATGCTGCCCTGGTTCGAGTCCCAGATAAAGCATGGTTGTTATGACTGTCTTTCATCATTTCATCTTCATCAACTTCGAATGGAAAATACAAAATTATAAAAAGATTTGAAAGAAAAATTGTCTAACCCCCATAAATAGCACCGCTTATATACACAGATTGTAAGAAACAATTATTAAATTTATTATATTAATTATTTCAAACTTTAAACAACGTAATTGATACACATCCACTAGGTACTTCTGAATTTTAATGTGTATTAAATTTATGTAAACAATAATTAACTTGAAGGATAAAATTGATATGAATTCATGTTGTATATTTTCAATTTGATTAATAGAATGTTTATAAAAACGATTCCATATTAATATTGCAAATTATAAATGTAATCGTATCAAAATATTAAAAAGTAAAGGACCCAAGTAGGAACCCTGTTGTAGATCAGATGATACAATAATTTATCTATATACATTAACACTAAAAGTTTCTTCTTAATTTTAAATGACTCATTACCAAAATTACAAATGTGTGTGGTCGCAATGGGCAGTGTAATGAAGGTGCGAAAAACAAAACAAAAGAAAATTGAGGTTAATTTAGATAAGATTCTTTCACTTTCATTGACAGTTCTTACCGATTTGTAAACGGCGAATAGAATACACACATGAGTCGTAGCAGGCAGTGAAATGAAGGTTGAGTGCGAAAAGCAAAAGTGTAGGAAATCGTGAATAAATTAGATAAGCTCATTAAGATAAAGGTGAGATATTCTCTGGGGTTTGCGGCAGTAGTAGGACTAGAGTTTGGCCGGGAGATTTTTCTCGTCCGCTTTGGTAAATAAGTGGGCGCTGTCAGCTGGACTTAGGCTGATCTAATCTGAACATAACTCAGCGGAGTTGCCGGTACCGCAGTTAGGCGTCGTCTAATCAGTTAACGGATTAAAATTAGAGGGTTGACCGTTGGGAATTGCCTAAGTACAGGGTAATATCGCCACCGGGACAAGTCCGCACGCACACGCAACTACTTGTCCTCGCGTTGCGTTGCCTCGCGTCTCCTCAGTCCTACTCCTCCAACTTCAACCGGGAGCTAAGTACAAGGGACCTAGTAAAAACGTTTAAGTTCTCCAGAACGGCCGCACTAATTGCTCACATGAGTTATTGATTCGCGCATAAATTCTGCCAGTGAACGAGGCCCGAGTTACGAAATCTGTCATGGTTAAACAGAGGGGAAACTTACTACTAACATTGCATTAATTATTACCAACGGACCCACAATATGCTGCTGGATTTTTCACAACTACTAAGAAACTAGGGCGCTGTTTCCATATTTTCGCTTTAAACTTACCAATGTACATATTTAATGAGGTCGTATCAAATCTGAAACAAGTAATTCGATTGTTTAGGAACCTTACAGAGAAGATTATAATTCAAATATATTTTAAATTAAATTAATAAACATACTTTCTTGGCACCATATTTTACATCATTGCTAAATTCAAAGATTTAAGAAATAAAATATGACAAGAAACTCTAAATTGTAAATGTTAATATTGAAATTTTTTCTTCTCTTATTCCCACCCCCACAACTACAGAAGGTTGTACGTATCGTTTCCTCAAGTCATTATAAAATGTTTAAACTTACAAAATAATGCATTGGTGACAATATAAAATGAAAATAAAAGTATGCACATACTCCATACAAAGTTGGATTTTCTCAAATTAAAGAATTACGAGTTCTACGTCTTTTTTTATTTTCTAAAATGAAATACCAAGAATATAGAAAAAATCCTCGGAAGAACCCCAGAAAAATATTCATGCAGCTTGATTTTTTTTTGTATCATTGTACTCCTACTCTTTTGTATTTTTATATACAGGCTGTAACAGCTAAACAAGCTGAAGACTTTATTAATTAAATAAGTATAAAAACGTTTTACAGAGTTTATTGAACACAAAGTATAGCAGAGACAATTATATATCTGACAAAATTATTTATTTATTTTTATGACATGTTTATATATTTCCAAGGAGCACATAACAAAAAAACTTCTCGCCTACTTAGATTCATAAATTGTTTAACACAAGCTACCTCAAATAATTTCTATATTATTAAAAATACAATAAAATACTATAACACAATCTTATAGAAGACCATGGGGGACATCCGATTAGACAAGATTTTTTTTTTAACTAGTGGTTATCAATTTACAACGCGAAGTTATATTTTCTCAAATGGGATGATTTTTTAGACCCATTGGATAGAGTAGTCTATTCTAAATTCAACCATGTAATTATTTTATATCCTTATATAAGAAAAATATTGAGATAAATTCAATTGAAATTTAAATAAATTTGAATTTTATAATTATTTTTCAATAGGCCATGTATGAAAAACAATTGAGCTTAATTAAAATGGAACAAATATTTCTTAATAACGTTATAAACAGTGTTCCATTTAATTTCTAACCTAAATAATTCAAATTGAGAAATAGCAGTTTTTGTTTTTCATAATGGCCTACTGAAAATCAAATTTATTTAAATTTCAATTATGTAATTTTTTTTCAATATTTACCTACCGTCACCTTTAGGTGAGGAAGGTATTGTCTGGTCAAAAAATTCGGTGGTGAATTTTTGATGAATAAGCACGTTTTAGGGTCCCTAGAATACGATTTTACTATTTTTACGATGATGTCTGTACGTGTATGTGCATGTGTGAGTGTATGTATGTATGTGTTTGTGTGTGCACGCATGTGTCTGTGTGTACTACGATAACTTATTACAATTCCAAAAATTATAATTCTTTCGTATTCTTCTTCGTTACATCCATATGAAGAGCTGATTAGATTTTGGTTATAATTGATCAACCGGAAGTACCCTAATTTGAAGACTTTAACACTTTTTCTTGAAAAAACGATATTAAATATCATTTTTTCACATTTAATGTTATTATAAATATTAAAGAATATTTTATTCTCTATACGATTTGAATGCATTTTATACTTCATATTAAATGGATATAGAGTTAAAATATTATAAAGACATTAAATATCATATATTAGCCAGCTATGCTATAACTCTAGAAACAGCTGCTATATTAAGAAAATTCTGATTGAAAGGTGTCAGTGTCAAGTGCAATTGACAGTATGTTCGTGTTATAATTTTACTGGAAATATAGGATCCTTTGCTAAAAACTTTCTGTATGGAATTTGTATAAAATACATACTACTGCTTTAAGGTAATATATAAGAAATAGAATCTTTTGCAAGGAACTTTCTGTATGACATTTATACAAAATACATAGAACAGACGGAAGGTAATGTGCTGGCCACATCAGATTTTTTTTGTTAAGCAATGATATATAATAATCACATGGTTAAATTTGGAAAAAATACTCTATCCAATGGGCCCAAAAAAATATATATCATCCCATTTAAGTAACTTTGCATTGTAACTTGAGAACCACTGGTTTAACAAATATTTTCTTCTCTAATCGGATGTCCCCCGTGATTGTCTTGTATATATATATATATTAAACAATTGAACTGTTACAATATTTTTGACAGACAAAATGTTTAACTTCGCTCAGAATTTTGACATCAGAGGTATCGATTTCTACTCTAGGTGGTAAAAAAATCAATTCCGTAAACTGATTCCATTATCCAGTTCCAAAGAATACTCGGTTCTATCTCTTTTAGGTTACTGACAAAACTAGTTTAATGACTTATCTCTTCATTTCACCCCACATAAGTTCGATAGGGTTCAAACGAAGCAAAGATAAACGGTACCAAAAATATAATAAAATCTTCAGTCTTATTTTTTTTGCAAATGTCATTGAGAAATATATGAGTATTTGAGTTCATATTTTTTCACAATACTGTACACTAGCAGTTACTCTCCTTTTATGCTTCTTTATCCATGCCCAACATTCACTACCTTACTATGTGAAATATTTTTTAATTTTGTCTAGGTCCTATGGTCCTTCCAGAGTCCGTTACAATTTAAATCCTTGTGTACCTCTCCTCTATAATAAAATTAATCACAGATGAGCAGACCTTTAACCCTAGAGAATAAAAATAGCACTTAGATATCCCCTTAGCTCCTTCGGCCGTTGTCCGCAGCCGTAGCCGTACCGTAGTCCTTTACCGACAGTCGTCAATCACACAAGTTTTAATGATGTTTAGCAGGGCATGTTAAACGCATTAACATGTTGTAAAATGCAAGAAGGCTGGGTGCGAGTGGCGAGTGTTTTATAGTGGTCAGGGGATGGTCAGCGTTCATCAATCAAGGCGGCTGGTCTTTTTGTCAAAATTTATTGACGGACGCGCTCTTGAAAGGGAGGCAACTAGAAGCGTGCCCACATTAATTATTTGCTTTTTACGCCTGGTCAACGGTTCAGACTCCTATAAGAACTTTCTAAATGTTAAAAGCTTTTTATGTATATTAAACATATGGTTCTGAATGCCTCGAAAATTATTTTCAATATACCAGCACCGGCGAATGTATTTATATCATCTTGAATATGACAGGATTAATAAAACATAATATAAGAGAATTACATTAAACATAATATGACGCATTTTATTAAATTTATTTAAAATGTCAGTATACAGAGTGTTTACGCTAACGACTCGACGACGTTTTAATTTTAATTTGTGATATTACACGTCAAAAGCAAGCGATAAATAGTAAAACTTTATGAAAAATCGCCCTAGCTGTTGTCTATTTCAATTTTCATTTGTTTTGTATATTGTGTTAAAAAAATCATAACTCGGAGTATACTATGAACAGAGAAACGTTTGATAATAATGAAGAATACAGTATACTGCCATTCGCCGTTTTCTAATTTATTTCCATTTCTAAAATAAGATTCAATAAGAAAAGCTGTGATTTCTTTAAATAACATTTATGTCTCACTAAAGTATTATGAACTGTTTATTGCTAGGATACGGTGTATATAAACATATCTATAACAACCGGGGCATAATGGGAGGGCATAATATTTCATTATGCCCTCATTATAATCCGATCATCGTTTATGGACTTTACATTAAAAATAATCTGAACGGTATATAATGAATTTTCTTTTTAATTGTAATTCATTACAATAATAAGGCTTGATTACAACAATTAATACATTAATTGATTACAACAATTAATATAAGAAAACAGCTTTGAAAGCACAACACAGCCATCAATTTTAAATTAATTGTAATACTTACAATTAATTATCAAAAAAACCTTAAAAAGCCATTTACTTTCACCACACATGAAATAAGTCCGTCGAATTGCAGACTGTAATGTTTCGCATTCATTTTTGACAGATGACGGATCACTAATTTTTTTGGGGACGATATTTATCCACGTTTGAATTCATTTTTGATATTATTTACCGCTGCATGTGACACATCCAAAGCCGTACAACCTCTCTAAAATGTAATAATATTCACAAATAAGTGCATAAGAAATAAAGAACTGTGATCTGTCATGTGATAACGAACCTCAAAATATAATACTTACATCTTCTACAGACGAGAATGGAATAATAAGGAGATCATTTAAACGTTTGTCTTCCTCACAGTATACAGAAACATCTAAAATAAATTCTTTACACCGTTTCGACAAAATATCTTCCGAAACATCAAATTCACTCAATCCACCATCTCCAACGATTTAAAACGTTGGTGTTTTAAAAATAAATAAATGTTGATAATAAACAAAACAATTAAACAACGTCCTTAGCAACATCAATGCTTAAGCATTATTGTAATCAAAATTATTATAAATGAAAACTTATTTCACATAATCTAGTGAGACATAAAATCTTGTATGCACCACGAGCGTTACTAGATGATAATGCCCTTGGTACATAAAATACTATTTTGACAATCAACCCTATTCTGTAACTCAATCGATAACTTTTATCGATCGGTAATAAATTGTAGCCAATAATTATAGTAGACACTGAATAAAAAATGATGCTGACAGATGATACATTTGTTTCTATTTGTCAAAAATTGTTATCGATCGATAACTATTATCGATTGAGTTACAGAATAGGGGTGAATATCTCAAGTCATATTGACATTTAATTAAATACTTTTAAATTGACATACGTTTCTTTGTTCATAGCCTACTCAGAGTTAGGATTTTTTTGAAGACACTGTATATGTCAGCAGTATTTCGTCATCCGTTAACACTGAATATTGAACTAGGTGACATGATGCTAATTCATGAGGAAGTGCATTGGTACACACACAGAGCGGGATTATGTACGAGTCGTGATACGAGTGTAATCTATCGAAATCAGATTGTGAAATTCGTCCTTCGTCAACTTGGTGATGTTTTACAATCTGGCTAAACGTTTTAAAAACGACCTACAGCCTACAGCTACATTGTAATATGAATATTTGGACATTTGTACTTAAAATGTTTCCAAGTACACATGACATATCCTAATCTAAACTAAAGGACAAAAGTGATGCTTAGAAAACTCGGGCCGAGTTTATGCGTTAGATTACGTTATGTCGTTATACCGGGCGGCTATTATAAACGGAAATATTTGTTTCAATAGTAGCCTACTTCGTTTTCATTTTAAACTGATTCTAAAAAAATCTGATGTGGCCAGCACATTACCTTCCGTCAGTTCTATGTATTTTGTATAAATTGTCATACAGAAAGCTCCTTGCAAAAGATTCTATTTCTTGTACATTACCTCTGCGGCAGTTGTATGTATTTTATACAAATTCCGTACAGAAAGTTTCTAACAAAAGCTCCTATATTTCCAGTAAAATTATAACACAAACATACTGTCAACTGCACTTGACAATGACACCTTTCAATCAGAATTTTCTTTATATAGCAGCTGTTTCCAGAGTTATAGCATAGCTGGCTAATGATATATATTTAATTTCTTTATAATTTTTTAACTCTATATCCATTTAATATGAAGTATAAAATGCATTCAAATCGCAGAGAGAATAAAATATTCTTTAATATTTATAATAATATTAAATATTTAACATCGTTTTAAAAAAAAAACTGTTAAAATCTTCAAATGAGGGTACTTCCGGTTGACCAATTATAACCAAAATCTATCAGCTCTTCACATGGATGTAACGAAGAGGACTATGAAAGAATTATAATCTTTGGAATTGTAATATTAGAGTTATCACGTTAGAAAATTGTGACACACACACACGCACACGCACACGCACATGCGCACGCGCACACGCACACGCGCACGCGCACATGCACACGCATACGCACACGCACACGCACACGCACACGCACACGCACACGCACACTCACACGCACTCGCAAGCGCACACGCACACGCACAGGCACACGCACACGCACACACACACACATACACACATACATATATACAGACATCATCGTAAAAATAGTAAAATCGTATTTTAGAGACCCTAAAACGTGCTTATTCATCAAAAACTCATCACCCAATTTTTTGACCAAAGACAATACCTTCGTTACCTAAAGATGACTGAAGGTAATTATAAATGTGTAATACATAGTAGATATGGAAATTTGAATGGCAAATTTAGAAAATCGCTTTTTATTTTTTTTCTATATAAATGTTTAAAATTTGCTAGGAATACTTTTCAAACCTTTGTCTGCAAGTGATATCTCAATATACTCCGGAGTTATAGAGTTTCAAACATAGGGTTCGTTTTTTAATCATCCGGTATTTAAAGAAACATGCAACATGTAAGTTGTTCATCATTTTATAAAATCACTACTTTGTCAAACTACTAAATTAACGGAGGTTTGAAATCATTTAATAAAATGACTCGGTGTTTTATAATCTGACTACGACATATAAAAATCCATGGTAACAGTTTTGAAGATCTGCAGTAATAACGCTCATGAATTTTGACTATAAAAAAATAATAATATACATTTTTTTCTCATATTATATAAATTTTACTAAGGAGTTTGTTTGATATTGGGAATCGAACCCAGGCCGTCCGAATCATAATTAATAATTACACATAATTAATATCAAGTAAACAATTTTCAAGTTTCCCGTACAAATCCAATTAATAGTTAATCATAATTAATATCAATAACAAATTCTACAAGTAATAAAAGTAATTTTAAAGTGGAAATGTAACGGCAAACGGATTTGAGTTTGTGATTAAAAAAATCAGATAATCACTAGGCAGCTCATGCTATGCTATCGAAGGGTAGATCCGCTCCGCCAGATCAAGCAGCAAAGCGTCCCGGAAATTGTTTTGACCATAGAGTCAGAATCAGAATCAGCAAGCAATCCCATTCACCCTGCCATCCATGGGTGAAATCCACTTACAAATTTCATTCTCAATTCTTCCTAATCTCAGATAATTAAATTCCCTAATTCGGCGAGATATTGATACGATTCGCAAGATCGAATTTACGTGTGTGCGTTTCTACTTTTCAATTAAATCGTACGGGGTGGTAATCAGAGAAGGGGTTGGTCAGTGCGGCTTGGGCAGGGGATTATGGCGTTTTAGGACGAGGTATTTAATTGGATTTTGATTGGTTCAGGTGACCCATGGACGCGCTGCGGGCTTGCGGCCTCCCCGCCCCGAGATGTGGATCCTGTGTTCCTGTAGTAGGCCCTGGAAAACACCCCCACCCCCGCCCTCGGTTTAACAAAGCTTGAGTAGTCCCGATGGACAGTGACGTGCGGGACGGGAACACATATTATTTGCATTATACTTACACTCTCACTTTTCAAAGGAAATATAATTTATAAGAGGCGCACAAATATTAAATTAGTAATGGTCGTCTAGAAATAGTTTGTCGAAAGTTAATGACTTATACATAGAGTATGTAAGTAGGGGTTGCATAAAGAAAAAGATCTGATGTGGACACCACACGACGTCCTTGTACGCAAGACCAACATGAAGTATGGACTCAATTATAAAATTTCACGTATTTGACGTAATTTGACATTAACATTAATTTTTTTTTGTCCTAATCTATAGCAAGCATTATTACAAAAACCAAAAAGTACACTCTAAGAAATATCGTCCGTGTAAAGTAACCAAATCTATTGGTGAAGTAATTTGGTGTTAATTTTAACACATAAATAAGTACATTTTCCGTCCGTGTTAAAAATACGGTTTAGTTAAATTTTGTCCGTGTTATTTTAATAAATTTCAAATAAGTTAACCACATATGGAGTAAATGAGATATATTACTCAAAAATATGGTTACTTTTAATTACCTACAATTTTTTGAGTTACTTATGCTCAACCTAGTGTACATTTGCACAATACGGTGCTGCAACTACATTATATTTCGTTAAATGTAAAATAACACAACGCTGTTAATATGACATGTATTTACTACAAGCAGCGATCAAATCAGCACCAAATTGTGGTGCAACTGTGATATGTGATATACATATTCTTAGTTTGATCTGTGAGATGTACGACCGTGTTTATTGCTATCGAAGTGATATTACATACTTCAAAGTGGATATACCATATGATATAAAAATTAATAGTTCTAAATGAAATTCATGTGTTTTTTTTTATACCAACTAACTTCCTCGTGCCAGAAATTATTGAGTCTTTGGATACAATATATTTTGTTTAAACTCTACAGCCACTAAAATTGCAAAATTAGATGTGTCTGAAATGACTTTAATATTTTTAAATATTTGTTTGTACAAAGAACCATATGAAAGCTTTCATGTTCCGAGTTCCGATGGAAATTATATTATTAACATATTTTTGTACAACACATGTATTAGCTAAATATAAGATTTATTTACTTATGTATTTTTTGATATAATAAAATTATATTATTTATATTTTAGTGATATCCTTATTTACTTTATTTAACACATATTCTGTAAAAATTACTCAAATACGAGTAAATGATTACTCCAGGAGGTGTTACTGAAACGCGTACTTTACACTATTTAGTGTAGAAGGTAATTAACTCGTACACTTAGTTAAAATACGAATTTCAGTGTAAATTTTAACACGCACTCATATCTTTAACTAGAAATTTTGTGTAAAATATTAAACCAGATTCCAGTGTACTTTTTAACCAAACAGATACTTTGTTAAAATTACACGTAATCTGGTGGACCTCCTGGAACCAATTTTAGTGTTAAAATTGGTTAAAAATTTCTTAGAGTGTATATAAATAAATAGATAAATATATCATCACGGCATATTACCCATTGCTGGGTGTGCCAATCTGCTTTGTATGCAGATATCGGTAATGATGGTGACATATTTGTAACGTGCGGGCGTTTATCAGGCGTCACCTTATGGGCACTCATTGCTGGCGTGGAGAATGCACCATAGGGGTCAATTTAGTCATTTAAAATTCGAAATATTTGGCGTCGCTCGGGATCGAACCCGATTCCCCAGATTCGTGACCAGACAGTCAGGCACACGGTCACGAGACCCTAACAAGTATATAATTTTTAAATTTACATATCTCGCTTATACAAAGAGCTAATTTAATAATATTTGATGTGCTAGACGCAAAATTTAATTCTATAAAATTGTTATTTGAAGCATTTATTTCTAAAATCAAAATAAAAGCATTTTATTCAAGAAAAACTGTTAACAACTTCAGGTAATATATCACTTCCGGTTAGCCTGTTTTAACCAAAATCTACTATGTTATTTGGAAATAACATAGTAGATTGACATAAAAGTCATATGAACCAAATTTGAAAAGTTTTGGAATATATTTTAAAATAATTTTTCAATAAAATCTATTATAGGCTTCAAGTAAAGTACCATTTCTGGAAATTATGTAATGACCAAAAAGAGAGGTACACAACTAGGTGTTATAGCAGTCCTAAATACAAAATTTCAACTTTCTACGGTTTACCGTTTTTGAGTCATGCGAGATACGTACGTACGTACAGATGTCACGACGAAATTAGTCAAAATGGATTCAGGGATAGTCAAAATAAATATTTCCGTTAAAATCTGAAAACCTAAATTTTTCGCGATTACAATATGTACTACCTTTGTACAAGGAAGTAAAAATAGTTTATGAATATGATAATTTTATATAAATTGTAACTAACTTTTTGAGTTCTGAATTTTAATCCTCTGCATATTTATAATAAAATTAAGTACGTATTTGAAAAACTGAGCTGCTTTCTATTCTACAGATTTTATTAAATATTTTTTTTTCCTGGTAAAATACATAATTCTAGGAATATTGGTAAAAACGTGTTGCTAAAATTCGAATTAGTAAACGACATACATATTTTTTAATGTCAGAAATTATTTGTGATGTCATAGTCCCGAGTAACTTATGCTTCTCAAACAGTTAGGTAATTCTAAATGTATCTGCGTTGTCTTTATTAAGCATATATTTTCATTAATTATTTATTAACTCCTCGTTTCGTTGTCAAATTAATTAGTAATGATTACAGAAATAAAGAAAAATGTTAAAAATAAATGTAATTTTGACAACGACAGTTACTTAACAATCAAAACTTATAGGGACAGGTTTTCGTTAAAAGTTTTTCGTTAAAAGTCTATTTATCTGTCCGTCTTGCACTCACATCATTGTGCGAGAGAAAAAACTTCATCGTGTAATGGTAATGCACGCTTAAAAGTTGCCAGTAATTCAGTATATCAATTATAACAGTAATAATTATAATCTGGTCTAAATTCAAAACGCTGAAATAAAGGAATATCGCAAAGTGCTCGGACAAATCGGAAAAAGGTCAAGATTAGCTCAGTAATTCCTATATGTGTCCGGTCAAATCGGAAAAGGCCTTCTGAAATTGGTCAAGACTATTGTGCATGATTTCATTTTTATCGATATTTGGAATTTGGACATTTATAATTTGCAACCTTTTTTGAATTTGGTTAATACGAGCAAGTTATTTTAAGTAAAAAATAAAAACAACTAAACTACCCGATTTTATGGACATGAGTTGTTAAAGTAGGTATTAATGTCAAATTAGCCTTAATTTAACAAAACCAGTACGAGTACTTCGCAAAATTCCCACGCAAAACCAAACTGTGAAAAAATATTCCAAATTTACTCGGGCAGACCGATTAATCGATTATTTCTACTTGTTACACTTACTGTTCGATGGATTTCTTCAATTTTTAAACTAGCTCTGGCTAAATTTTTCGGTTGAATTGACAGTTAATGTAGATACAGTTCAGTTAGAGATGAAAATACCGGACCTTAATGTATTCATGAATTTATTTTTAAAATTCAGCAACATTCTGAATTTTTACTAATATTCAGAGAAAGTATCTTCTGTTTGTAAACATGTGTAACAAGTGAAGGCAGATGCCATGCCAACCCGCCACTGGACCGTGTTTAGAGCCTAATTTCATCTTGGGGTGTGAGTGATGCACAAGGGATGAAACCGCCCCACAGGCAAATTAAAAAAATACCTTGGTCGAAGGGTTGTTAGCATCGGAAGGATTGCAAATGGATACTCGATGTGAAGCGAGACTCTACTCTAGTACATACTCTTTCCCGATGTCTGTCGTGAGTGGGGCGATAACCCCAATAGCCCGACGGAGAATCAGTTGGTAAATTGAAAATAATTGTCCGCATGTTTAACAAGAGGGAGGTGATGTTTTCAACAGAATTTCTGTAAACAATGTACGGAAGATTAGAAAGTGATATCCTTTAGACTTCTAGAGTTAGGCAATATTGAACGTGGTGGGCTACTTTCTGTAGGTTTCAATTAGCTGACAAAAGTACGGGGTAGGTTCTGAAAGTTTGCGACCTAATATACAAAATTTGCGCTAATTTTAATAAAAGCCATACGTCTGATATTATACGTGACAGATAGCGCTATTTATGAAGTAGTTAATGTACACGGTGGGGCCCAGAAACTTCTTTTTTTGAATAAAGTAAAAAAGTATATTAAAAGAACATAATTTTAAATCATATAGTTTTAAACAAAACATCGTGAAAGTGGTGGCCACCGTTCTCTATGCACTGATGCAACCAATTTCTGAAGCTCCGCTCGACACGTTCCAACATTCGGGCTATTTCCTACCGAATAAGATTCTTCAGCTGAAACACAGTTGTAGGGCGGTGTTTGTAAACTTCTACCTTGAGATATTCTCATAAAAAAATCACATGGCATAAGATCGGGCAAGACGAGATGAGAAATATAAAATAATATCGTCTCGTTTTCGGATCTGCAATCTCGATCTGGCTCTCGTTCTCGCACATTTTTTTGAGTCTCGTCTCGTTCTCGCGCGAGATTCTTGCTGCAAAAATAAGCGCTTGCGCACTACGTATTTACGTAACAGTTTAACTACAAGACACAAGTTCGTACCAATCGTATCGTATTCCGCGTATTTGCAGTCGTAGAACTATAACTATAATAACGAGACGAAACACTAAATTCTGGCCACCAAATTATTTTAATACGAACATAATGTTTATTCATTTACGGGCACTAGTAAATGTGGTGTTACTAAATAATTTAATTTATCTACCTTTAAAATAACTAATTTATCACCAAATTGTGTTTTCTAAACTATTTCAATACGAACATCTTTTAATACATTCTGTCATCAGAAAACGCTTAAATTTTAATAACCGTGGTTTTAATTCCGATAAATTAGGGGCTGAAATTTTGGAGAAAAACTAGTTCTATAAGATGCAAAACCGATTTTTGTATTACCTCGCTCTGGGACCGATATCAATCGGCTTTAGATAGACTCGAAAAATGTAGTGAATTCAAATAATTTTCATATTCACGTGTTCTATGCACGAATTAGCGTTGACTGCACTGCCTGTACGATGCATTTTTCATTGAATTTATGAATCAAAGATATAAAGTTACAAATACTATACAGGGTGTAAGTGAAATAAGTGCATTAAATTTAACCAGTAATATAACTCGGCGAGAGCAACAATATTTCTTAATAACTTTTTCTCGAAATCCCATATTTTTTTAGCATTTTTACCACCCCGTAAATTGACAAGTCGTTCCAAATATTTTTGTGATAATTGAATGCAGTAGCAATAGCTATGAAAAATTTTGTTTTAGCAATTGACATTCTTGTCAATTGTTGCAATTAAATTTTGACATTAGTAATAAACTTGTTTATAAGGTAAAATTCTGTCAAAATGCGAGTACACAGACATTGTAATTACTTACCTATGGTTTATTTTTTTATTTTTTTACTCGTATCTGTACTACATTTTACTTGACATCACGGTTGACATAAAGACAGTGTCATGGAGTTGCCAACGCATTTACACGGAGCGTTTCCAAATCATCACCAAATCATTCTGTTCTTAATTCGCACATTTGTTAATCTTGTACATCTTTATCACATCACAATACGGAGTGTCACATATGACAATTTTAAAAAAAGCAACAGTTACCATAACATGTGCAAAAAGTTCTGTTTTCAGCACATAACAGACTTCAATTTTGGGAATGGCTCATAATTTTCATTAATGAGACTGAATTTACTTGGGAAGGTGTATTTATTATGCACAATACACATCTCGACAGACGAAAATGCTGTAAAAATTTTCATTAAAAAATGTTTGGGGAACAATGAATGAACGACTATTATTGGTACCTCTTTTAAGTGGACAAAAGTTTGTACTTACATTTTTTGAATAACGTATTTAAACTATTATGATTTATCGACGATAAATAATCATCTCATAACCTAATAACTATGCTTTTGCTCTTCGTCTCGTTACCTCGTTTCTCCTTGTCTTCCACTATTCGCAGGTGATTAAAGCCTGGTTCAATACACAACTTTATACTTTTGTTATCCAAAATTTAAATTTATTTATTTTAAAAATTGTACTATTACGTATTAATTAATAATAATGTTATTTCCCTTGATTCGTTTATTAATTACTGTGACTGTAAGTGTAACCGATAACCGACAATTTTTGAGCTGTTTGTATCTCACTTGAATACAACTTGAACTCAAAATCTAAAAGACTTAGAAAAAAAAGTTATTAAGAAATATTGTTCCTCTCGTCGAGTTACATTACTGGTTAAATTTAATGCACTTATTTCATTTACACCCTGTATATTGCGAGACTTTCGCGAGAATCTCGGGAAATTTCTCGCGTCTCACAGTTATACCGATCTCGTCTCGCTCTCGTTCTCGTCTCGCATAATGCAACGAGACGAAACGAGATGCGAGAGTACTCTCACCTCGTTGTGCAGCATCATCACTGGTGCGTGCCTCCCACTGCCGTGACAACTCTAATGCCATGTGAGTTTTTATGGGGATATCTCATGGTAGAGGTTTACAAACACTGCCCTACAACCCTGCTTGAGTTGGAAAGTATAATTCGGCACGAAATACAGAATGTTGAAAATTGTAGAGGCGCTTCAGAAATTGGTTGCATCAGTGTATATAGAACGGTGGCCACCACCTTCAAGATGTTTTGTTTAAAACTGCATAATGTAAAACTTGAAATTATGTTCTCTTATTAATCAAAAATAAATTTTGCCCTGCAACAATACTTTTTATTAGTGATGCACGACGAGGCGAGAGTACTCTCGCATCTTGTCTCGTCTCGTTGCATTATGCGAGACGAGAACGAGAGCGAGATTGCAGTTTGAGGCGAGATCGATATAACAACTGCGAGAAGCGAGAAATCTCGCAAAATTCTCGCGAGAGTCTCGCCATAGAAAATATTTCTAACTTTATAGCTTTGATTTATAAGATCAATGAAAAATGCACCGCACAACGAGTGGAGTCAACGCATTCGTGCATAGAACACGTGAATGTGAAAATTGTATGAATTCACTATAACTAAAGAAAGAAGGGCTGTCTCCAAATGTCGTTAAACAGCGATTGGGTGGTATTTATGGAGAAGCTTTTTCTTCATATTCCATATTCCACCGTAAAAGAGCGAGTTAAACAGTACCTACTGGTAAATATGAGCATTGGTGATGACGCTCGCTCACGATGGTCGGCCAGTGTAAGCGATAACACTGATGACTGCGGTAAATGTGTGTCGTATCGAGGAGGAAGTGCTTAGTGATAGAAAAGAAGCTGAGAGAAATATTAGCAAGTTGAGGCTTTGAGTAATAATTGTTTTTCGGATCACTTACGAGATGCTTTTTAATAGCGTTTTCCATTTATATATTTAGTTTTACACTCAGTGCAGGCAATGACGTCATGCCCGGCAATAGTTGATCCTACAACATGTGCGTAATGCATTTTAAATGAAACAGGTTGCAAAAGTCCAGTTTAAATTTATTAGCTATCACTTTCAATACAGAGGTTATGGATATCATTACACAAGATTCCTTTCCAATAATACTTCTATTATTAACAAACTTACATCCATTGTACTTACACAGACACTTTTTACAACTACTCAACATACATGAATTTGACAGACTACACTGGTAAGAACTGACGATAGTAGTAAGTGCAAAAAAATGCTCACTGAGTATATAAGATTCAATTCTCTCGAAAAGTATAAACGGAAGACGTAAAACGCATATAAATGGAAAACGATTTAAGCAGTCAGTGCAAAAAGTGTGCACTTAATACATAAATGGGAAACGCTATGAGGCAAAGGTCAGTGCAAGATGAATTTCCTGACTTCTCTCTTCTCGGCTGTTAAATCTAAGCATGAAGTGAAGGAACGAGTACGTTCCGCGCGGTCGAATTCCACGCGGTCGAAATCCCACGCGATCGAAATCCCAGGCGGTCAAAATGTACCCCCACCACTTTGTTCGTTCTCCAGAAATTCAAATATTTACACGCCATCGAATCCCACCCGGTCGAAATGTTACACGATACAAATCCCTCGCTCCCGTACAACACTCTTTATCGATCGTATTGCATTCTAACAATCTATGCTTCGTGGTAGTTCCGCGTCAAAGATAATATATTAAAAGAAATTTTAAAACATATATTATTGTACAACGAACTATTTAATGAATGAAGCAGGGAAAGAATTTACCTATACATTTTAAGTAAACATGATAGTTTACTAGTTATTTAATATTATAAAATAATTAAATTTATTTTCAAGTAGACAAGTATATGTAGATACATCAAGTTACCGTTATTGTCAAAATATGCAGAGTGGAAGAAAATATATTTGGAAATAAAAGCAACATAAGATTTATAATAGACACAGTAATACATAATTTTACAACTGAAATAAGGAATGAACTGTTTATTCACATAATATGACAGCTAATCTAAAATGGCGGACCAACAATATCAATAATTTTACTTAAAATGTATAAGTAAATTCTTTTCCTGCATTAAATAGTTTGTTGTATAATAATATATGTTTTAATTTATTTTTTTTTTAATATCTTTGACGCGGAACTATCACGAAGCATAGATTGTTAGAATGCAATACGATCGATAAAGAGAGCGGTACGGGAGCGTGGGATTTGTATCGTGTAATATTTCGACCGGGTGGGATTCGACGGCGTGGAAATATTTGAATTTCTGTAGAACGGTCAAAGTAGTGGGGTACATTTCGACCGCGTGGAATTCGACCGCGCGGGATGCTTTGGAAGGAACTAACTTTTCTCAAAACTGAAGACAGACCTTCGGAAGAAGTTAATGAATGATAACAAAGAGAAAGATGTAAATTTGCAGAAAAAATTTCTGATAATTTTTTCTGAGGCATAACTAAAACCATGCCAACGACTTGGAACATACTTCAGGAAAATATATTTACAACTATATTCGACAAATTTGGTTTCATTATTTTAAATTGTTTATACTTGAAAGAAGGCGAGACAAAAATCATATTAAAGTTTTTAATAATCCCGTCAAATTTATTGTATATGGCTGACAGTACATTTTCGGCTTGTTCAGTACATTGACAACACTGATATTGTTAATAACTCTGAAGTATGTGCCAAGTCGTTGGTATGGTTTTAGTTAAAACTGGTGTTAGAACCACGGTCGTGCTACTAGCCAATATTACTTTAATGATGCGAATCGTTTCAGTTTTTAGCGAAAAAAAGTTATAGGACTTCCGATATATTCACCCGATTCGTCAGTGTGCAGAAAGTATTCCAAAAGAAGATTTGCTGGGAGCTTTTAGTAAAAAGAAAAAAAGACGAAGGAAACTACTTTGAACATATTTAAAATAAAATTCTAACAAATACGAACCATTATGTGTCTTATTCTCAATAATTCTAGTGTGACCCTGTTATCGAATCTGCAAATGGAAAGTAGATCAGCACACCCAGAAATGGGCAATACGCCGTGATATATTAATTTACCTTATATTTGTTTGGTTGATTCATTCTCATCAAAATATTGGAGTGATGAAGAAACCCTCCGAAGATTGACATCTTTGTAATTCCTTTAAATGAGACATGAACCACTTGTATTAACTTTCCCCTTATTCCGTCTTATCCTCATCCTTTTCTCAAACACACATAACCTCAGTAAACAATACGCATTGGGTTGTTTTCATGGCTACCTTGACGTTGTCTCCTTGTTGCTTGGTGTTGGCTGAAGTGCGTTAGTCATATTTCAGGATCAAGCGGGCGGCACAAAGGGCGGCGGGGGCCACCGCAGTGACCTGCGGCCGAGTGATAAATGGCGGAAGGAACAGGAAGCAAGAGGATGGAAATTGTTTTTAAGGTTTTGTGGAGTTGTGATTGTGAGTTGTTTTAAGCAAATCAAGAAATGAGAGACAACTAATGAAACGTAAATTGTAAAGATAGTAGGGTATTACATTAAAAGAAACCTAATAAATGCGGAAGATGCCATTTGACAATTTAAAATTAACACCAAATGAATGTACTGTAAGAAGAAGAGGAAGTAGTAGATTTCAATCATTGCAATGTATGAATTAAATATTGTAATGTGTATATGTAATAAAATCTTTTGAACATCATATCCTATCACTGTATCGTCAAAAAAAGGAGTTAAGAGGTAAAAATTCTGTTAAAAAATACTAAAATTAAGCTAATCCTTATTTTTGGATTAGCGAATTTTACTCTAATTTTGGCAGTTTATTCCTTAAAATTTAGTCTAATCTAATCCAAGTAACTACCTTTTTTGATAATAAAATGAAGATTTAATTTTAAATACCGGGATAAAAAGGAATTCACTAATGCAAAAATAAGAATTTGCTTGAACTTCTTTGCGGATCGTTAATTTTTATTAATCTAATTATATACCTACATATTTACATATGCTGTATTGATTTCCTTTCCTGTTGTTCTATTTACTTTTTCTTTTTAAAACGTTACTATTATTAATTTGAAATGATTAGTTCTTTGACAGTGACATTTATCTGCCAGTTACATACATTTGAATAACTGCACAACCAAGGAGTTTTGCTTGTGTAAAAAATTTAAATTATAGATAATTTTATAAATATATCCATAAAATATATAGAAAAAGTATTAATGCAAATCTGTAGAAAATTTAATAATCCTTAATTTTTATAATAACATTATTGTTGAAAAAATAACATTTAAAGAGAAGAAAAATTATTTTGAGCTTCTTGTAAAGTGCCATTTCCGGTTATCCGATTTACACCAAAATCTAATGGGCTCTTTCCATTACAGAAAAAGTTCAAAATTTTCTGAATGATAATATTTGAGTTAGAGTGGAGGATCCACACACACACACACACACATACGCACAGACATCATCTTGAAAATGTTAAAATTGGATTCTAGGGACCTTAAAACGTGGTCATTTACCAAAATCTCGATATGCGATTTTTAGCACGATCCCTATACCTCCCATACCAAGGGTAGCGGGAGGTAAATATGTTATAAAACGTAGATAAGAAGGAAAATAAGACATAATTTTGCAAATATACATTAATTGAAACAGTATTATTCGTATGAAAGTGTATGTACCTACTTAATCATGGAAATATATGTAATTCATCTAATCTAATTTTTTCAGAAAAAAAGCCAAAATCTCTATAAATATAGCTTTCCGCACCCAATTTTTTGGTATTTAGTGTTTTTAATGGTTTACTAAGCATATATAACCATTAATATAAAATTCTTGAATTCTGGATAAACTGCAATTTAGCCTAAATAACAAGGAAACTCATGTAAGAAAAAATAAATTTTGATTTTTTTACATTATTCGGTTATCATGTACCTAGCATAATTCGCATTGTTATAATATTTTTTACCTTAAATTTTACTATACTAGAATACTCCATTACTAGTCATACTAAATTTCAGTAATTACAACAAAGTTTTTTTATCGTCTACATTCACAAATTTGTAAAGACGAATATACGCAAAACATTTGTTTTTTATCTAAATATTGTTTGAAATGGCCGCTGTGTCTCGTTTCTTTAAAAATACATCCAGGTGTATTAAAACAAATTTACTTTGATTTGAAACACCAAGCTACATAGTGATCAAAATGGCTGAAGGTCACGTGTTCCAAAATAATGTCAAAATTATATTTCAATTTTCCATAATTAATCAAAACTATATTCCATATATGGCAGGTAATGACAGGTGCATGACGTTTGATATATCATTACCGTACGTTGATTCATTTGATATTTGTTTTGCATATATTCGTGAAATATCTTTAAGTAATTTCTTTTCATTATGGTTTTTAATTAAGAGCGTGGCAAATTTCTTCTTGAAGCATATTTTCTTTCGGGTGAACGTAAAGAAGACAGTTCTTAGGATTATTATTATGACAGCTAACAAACATTGAAACTTATACACTTACTACGTTTACATGCAGTTTTGAAAATGGTTTCAGTTTTCAGTCAAAATTATGCAAAACTGTTTACATGCAGTTTTCAAAACAAGTTTAAAAATTGACTTGAAATCAGTTTCGGCGCATGCGCATTTAGCTGATGTAAGTGACAGATCCTCTTCACTCCAAATACTTCGTTTTGGTATTATTCCAATTATTTTTTATACTTCGTACCACTACGTACTAAAACTACACAACTGTCAGTATATTTGAAGGTTAGTAACACAAAGCGACAGAAATGTTATGCTCTGCACGCATGCGCTATATCGAAACTGAATTTTAAGTGTTTACATGAGTAGTTTTGAAACTAGTTTTCAAGTCCAACCCATGAATTTTAGTTTTGGTTTGAGATAATTCAAAACCGTTTTGACACTGTATACATGGCGTTTTCAAAACTAAAAACGTTTTAAAAACGGTTTCAAAACTGCATGTAAACTCAGTAATTATGCTCGTGGAAATAGTCATACCGTCATTCTAAAGGTAAGCGGCAAATGTCAAATTCGTATGGAGCGGCACGCTTCAGTCGTTTTTGATCACTCTGTACATTCTAAAATCTGTATCTGAACTTTGGTTTGCAAAAGTCTGGGACACACTAATATTAACGTTTGTTAAAAACCACAAATGCACGATATTGTTGATATTTAACTTTATTGAATTTAAATAAATAAATAAATAAATATAAATATATCATCACGGCATATTACCCATTGCTGGGTGTGCCAATCTGATTTGTATGCAGATATCGGTAATGATGATGACATATTTGTACCGTGTGGGCGTTTACCAGGCGTCACCTCACGGGCACTCATTGCTGGCGTGGAGAGTGCACCACAGGGGTCATTTTTGTGCCATATAAAATTGGAAATATTTGGCGACGGTCGGGATCGAACCCGGTTCATCAGATTCGAGACCTGACACTCAGGCACGCCACGATATATTAAATTAGAAAACCAGACTGGTGCTTCCGTCCATATGCAGAAAACTATTAAACATGGCTTAAGAAAAATGCCAATGTTTTCCTTCGAACCCTGTTGAGGTTCTGTGGGATGAATGAAGTCACCAAAACTTTATCAACCAATGTTAATCAGCTCTAAGAGAAATTGTAAAACATTTGAAAACCAGTTTCTAATAATGTTTTACAAAGATTGCATTGAGTTTGTCAAGCCGTTATTAAAACCAAGGGAGGTCTCCCGAAGAATCAAGTGTATTATATTTTTGACGGTACTTTTTTTTCTGAATATATATATATATATATATATATATATATATATATATATATATATATATATATATATATATATATATTTATTTAATTCGTTACTTTGATATTTTAGTATCATTGTTGTCATTCCTTTTCTTCGTTGCTCAAGTATATAAGAAACAAGTTCTAAAAATAAAATAACGGAAAAAAAGCTTTTAGTAAAGTGTTCCTCCAGATCAAAAATATCAGTTTCAGTTTTAAAATTCAAATACTCTGATGTCCAAACCTTCAAATTTATTCGTTACAACAAGTATTAAAATTAGGGGTTGGACTCTTATAAATTTTACATAAACTTGTATTACAACTGTAGATATTGTGATAACATTATACACTTTAAATCATCCGAAAAAAAACATCAAATTTCCAACGTCCAAAACTGGCCAATGGTAAGAACATTTACCACTGGTTCTGGTCTGTGATTGGCTCATTGGCTGCCTCAGTTCCGATGCAAATCGGAAGTGGTAGCTACCCTTTGATCTGGGTCACATTAGGTATAAAGATTACATTTCAAGTGACAATAGTGGCAATATGGACAGTGGAGAGCACCCTTTGCTGTCTTAAAAGTATCTTTTTCAAAAAGTACGTTACAAGGGTTTGAAATTGACAGTTTTAAGCTGACCTGAGATCTGTTTAACTAGTAACGGATATTTAAATTGTAATTCATTGGATCGGACAAGATATCAGGGTGATGGACAGTTTGATATGAATAGAGAAATAAAAAAATATTTCTTCAAACATATGTCTGTAGCTGTGTATCTGCAAGAACAACCAATGTCACATCTAACAAAACTTATAGGAATGAGCATCCATTGAACTACGTTAGAATTATTTAGAATTAGACACTTGACTCATAATTTTTAGATTTTTATATGAAATATATTCAAAATAGTTGCTATCAACAATAGTACACTTCACCATGTTTTCCTTTCACTTCTTAAAAACTCCTAACAATCTTCTTTTTGAATGCTTTTAAAATATTAACTTAAAAACTGTCAAAGCTATCAATAACTACGTTTATCTCGATAATTCAAGCAGCTTCAAGTATATTATGACTTCAAAAGTCCTACTGGTTTATCTCAGCGGATTGAAAATAGGATTGAGTTATTTTCAATCTTCTTTAAATTCGTATCGACTAAACAAAGAGTTAAATACTCGATTATGCAGCCAGACAGGGAGAGGTATATGATCTAATTTCAGGCTGAATATATAACCAAAATCTAAAAATTGTCATGTTGTTATTTGTCTTCTCTTTCTAAATCATTATAAAATATTTATTTCTTCATCACTCCAAATATTTCGCTTTTCAACAATTTTACTAAGTTTTATCGCGACTTTTATAAAATGAAGTACAATGCAAACAACTAACAAAAGATATGAATTTAGTAACACTGCATTGCGGATGTGCGCATGCGTAGTTACATTATTTGAAGCTTCACTGTTTATTTCGACAGAAGACAAGCCGCTTCACAAGTCCAAGCCTGTTATTTTATAGGCTTGACTTGACAATTTCAAGCCGCTTGAAATATTAATCTCGATCGTTTATTTCGAAGATTGAAAAGGAATTTACTAAATTCAAGCGGCTTCAAACGTCGGGATAAACGTAGTCTATTTATAAATCGTGATCCGAAAATGCTCTCTGATTAATTACATTTTCAGTCTCGATACTTTAAAAAAATTATTAACTAGCTCCTAATTAAGTAAAATTTCGCAAGTTTGTTTCAAATGATAAAATAAAAACTTTCTAAATATTGTTAGGGAAAAAAATTATTGCACTCTTGATAAAATGATTTTATTAAATTTTCATTTAATTAACAATCCGACGTTATAAACATAAGTAACTATAAATTGGGTCAATATACCTTGGATGATTTACAATTTAATTTACAATTCATTGAATATTTATTTTTATTTATTTATTTTATTTACAACCTCCCAACACGATACAAAGTATCCCAATAACAGGGCGGGTTGGATACACCAATACATCACAATAACAACATGAATAGGCACACATTATACAAAAATATAAATTCTATACAAAAGAAAACAACCAAGTACATACAACGACAAAGTATAAATTGATTTTAGAATATTACAATAAATTTTTAAATAAAATATTTTTTTAATTATCAGTAGCTAAGACTGAAAATATTCATTTTATCATTCATAATACTTTCAACTTCATTATATATTAGACATAATCGTCTAACTGGAACTATAGTTTCATAATTTTTTCTACATAGCCCAGTGCAAGACGTTATTAAAGAGCTAGATGCCAACTGAGGAATATTTATTTGTATACGGCTCATTGAATTAACGTCATCTATAGCATTTCGCAGTAACCCATGTAAATATAAGCATGAGCGAATCTTACGTCTGGAATCCAATGTTTGCATATTTAAATTTGATAAAATCACGGAGTAACTGTAAGTAAAAGAATATATATTGATGTGTTTAATGTATTGTATGGTGGGTCCAAAATTCTTTATGTTTAGGGCTTCTTCAGTGTTGGTGGTATTTGGTGTTTTCTCCTATTTTCGTCATATAGTTGAAATCACAAAATACGTGACATTTGTAATCAACTTTAATAGTACAGACTGTTAAGTTTCCGAAAAAGGTATTTACTCTCAGAAATGTACGTTTCTTATTGATTTTAAATAAGAGCCCCAAAATTGCGAAATGATGACACTGGTTGTTCTTGAATTATGCCACACATGTAATGACTATAAAATGTTAGTATAAATAAAAATGAAAATACTTAGAAAACGCATTCTAACGTATATTTTATCGAACTCCTTAATATACAGTTTCTATTCCACTCAGGAAGCCATTTATCCGGTCGAGTACTAGAAATAAAGAATTCCAGTTGTGAGTTTTTAAGGTCAGAGTTCGCGGTGCTGACCAATGGTCAAGCGGTGTTGAAAAGCTTTCAGAAGGGGCGCAAGGCGTGAGTCGCAGCACGCGTTGGTCACTAGGGTTAGAGGTTAGATGACCACTTCATGTCTGCACCTTGCTCCATGTCTGTGTAACTGATTAGGGGTCGAAAAATTGTTTACATCCGTGGAAGAGCAATCCAAATTACGAATATTATTGTTGGATGGCACATCTACTTCTATTTTGCAGATTTTGGTAGTAACAATATATTAAAGATGTCGCGGAAAGAAAATTACAAGAGTAACTTTTATGCTAATTGAAAATAATTTACTCGTTTCAAATTCAATATTAGTCGGATTGGAACCCGGGCTATCTAAATCACAAAGCGGTCATCTAACGCACACAACAACGCGATTTTTTTCAGGCAAGCGTTCTTGTCTTGTTACCTTTCGGTAACGAAGGTATTGGCTTTGGTCAAAAAATTCGGTGGTGAGTTTTTGATGAATAAGCACTTTTTAGGGTCCCTAGAATACGATTTTATTATTTTTACGATGATCTCTCTCTCTCTCTCTCTCTCTCTCTTTGTGTGTGTGTGTGTGTGTGTGTGTGTGTGTGTGTGTGTGTGTGTGTGCGCGTGCGTGCGTGCGTGATTTTGGTTATAATTGATCAACCGGAAATAACCTCATTTGAAGATTTTAACAGTTTTTCTTGAAAAAACGATGTTAAATATCATTTTTTCATATTTAATGTCATTATAAATATTGAAGAATATTTTATTCTCAATACGATTTGAATGCATTTTATACTTCATATTAAATGAATATAGAGTTAAAAAATTATAAAGAAATTAAATATCATATATTAGCCAGCTATGCTATAACTCTGGAAACAGCTGCTATATTAAGAAAATTCTGATTGAAAGGTGTCAGTGTCAAGTGCAGTTGACAGTATGTATGTGATATAATTTTACTGGAAATATATGATCTTTTGCTAGAAACTATCTGTATGGAATTTATATAAAATACATACAACTGCTTTAAGGTAATGTACAAGAAATAGAATCTTTTGCAAGGAACTTTCTGTATGACATTTATACAAAATACATAGAACTGACGGAAGGTAATGTGCTGGCCACATCAGATTTTTTAGGTTACAATGAAGTAAAAAAACTATTTGATTTAAAAATACTGATTTCTTTTGTGTTCTTCACTATACTCGTACAATACATGGTAAATTGAAGAAATGGCTATTGTTATTATTATTTTTATTATTAATTACAGTTTAAATTACAAAGTTGGGAAGAGCTTCATATTCGGATGTGAATAGGTCCTGAATTGTGCTTCCATCAGTTTCACCTGAAGCGGAACCAACGTTGATTTTCTAAATGATATAATACATATATCTCCTTCAACGAGAGAACGTACCCAATCACGAACCAAATTTGTACATAATAGGTTTGTTCCTACACGACTTTTTGGATGCGTTCATGTACGCATTCATGAACCATTTTGTGCGCATGTCTTGTTCATGTACTCATTCAGAGAAAAGTAAGAAAATATGTATGGTTGGAATGAACAATGGACATGTCATATCATAATAATTAAATACTGACTCCTCGGCAGAAAATTATCTAAAAACAAATATTAATTATTTATCATATTACTTACCTAAATAATTACTGTTTTTTATTCGAGGTTGGCCAAATATCAAATTCTGATTCGAATTCCAAGTTGCTCATTATGTTCACTTATGAAAACAGATAAACAATCACAGCTTATGCTACGATATTTTCCTCACAACGCGCGAAAATTGTCCTCGGATGCGTTCATGTATGCGTCCAAAGTCTGTAGGAACGAACATATTAACAGTCTGATGGACTGTACAACAGTCGGTTGGAACGATATTTTTAAAATACGCATGCGTCTGATGACAGGGCTAGCTGTAGGAACAAACCTATTATTATTTAATTCTTACTATTATTATTTCTATTGTATTTACAGTACTTTAATAGTATAAATCTAAAAATAATAACAACACAACCCTTGTATAACTTCTCCCGCCCAAATTTTATAAATTCCTGCGCGAAACATGTATGCTCTCTCGTTGAACGAAGTATAGTTCTTTTGTATTATCTGAAGGTAATTTGAATTAGCTTGTCGTTAATGCCATATACCGTAAAAATTAACCTAGTTATTAATTTTTCAAAATCATGAAACTTTAGTATTTTATCAATTTTCTATTACATTTGACATTTGTATCTCTTTTTATTGAGGCAATATTTTGACATATATCTAATATAAAACGCCAAACAATGAGGAAAAAAATATTTTTCTACTACCGTGTGAAAAAGTATTTTATTTCAATATTCATATAAGTTAAAAGAAGTATTTGCTGCGCAGTCAGTGTGAAAAAGTACTTTAATGCGGAAACGTATTCCGCGCTCTGTATGGAAAAGTATTACATTTCCGCTCTCAGTATGGAAAAGTAGAATATCATTTTATGTTGTCACAAATAGCTTTATTTATTATAAATATGGACAGTAACTTGTATAAGGTATGAAGCAAAGTATGTATAGGTGTATTAATAATTTTTGTGCCAAGCAAAATTGAATCTGATCCTTTGTGATGATGATCGATCTCATCTGTGGCATCTAGAGATTGGTGTTGTTGTCGGTAGTTTAGTTCCGTATTGGGTTGGTAAATATATGCACGGCCCTTCGGCCTCCTCCGCCGTACCGTCCATAGTGGCTACAAGACCCAGAGTTCACATGACACGAAATCATAACTTTTAATAAGTGTCCCATGTTCCATACATAACAGGATTAGTGCGGCAACTTCGCGTAAGCCGCGCGGAGACAGAGTTGTGTCCGTGTCCGGCTAAACAAATGTTATTATAAGCAGTGACGTTGTCCCAAAGCAACTTGATTGATGACACAGCCACTGACCTGCCCAGGATTACCGAAATGACAATTTAATTAGTTCGCGGACCGCCCGAAAACTTCAAATAAAAACCTCAAACTAGTTTACTGACGCAACGCGCACGCGATGCTTCTTGACCTCCAACACCCAGCTAAACCTAACCACCCCTATGAATACATCAACTGACCACTACTACTGACCATTCCCTCACAGTTTTTAACACCGATGATTTTGGCCCTTAGTATTTAATAATATTTTTAGAGGTTTAAATACAGATTCGAATTACAAAAGAAATTGATTTTGTTGCTGACCTTCCAAAACTGCTTCACGAAAAATCAACAATTTAAGATTTCTGAAATAACTAATAAAAACATTCGGCAAAAAAGCATATTTATTTATAAAAACTATTATAAAATTCCGAAATATTCATATTCTACGGTACGACTTTTTGTTAAATAAGTCGACTACATTATATTTTTTACAAACCTCTATAGGTAAGTTGACTGATAAATTTGAAATATAATATTTAATTAAACATATTAATAAGGAAATCAGTTACTCATGACAATATGTGACATGAACGTCTAAAACCTGTTATATCAATGCAGTTTCCGCTGTAACGTCAAAGTGCAATTTTTATAAAATTTACTTTAATAGAAAAAAATAGTAGTATAAAAAACATGTTGTACAGGATGTCCGTTTTTCGAGGCGCACCACTGAGATCTCGGAAAATATAAGAGATACGAATTCGATTAAATTGGGGAAAAATTGCCCCGTTAGTAAGTCATTTTAAAGATGTTTTTGTTTTTCCCGAAAAAATCACAGGTCACTAGATAAATGCAAAAATTCAAATTTTGCTGATTTGTATTTTCACAAATAACTTCTAAATATGAAATAATATGAAATTTTGGTTTGCATTTCTTTATAGAACACTTTCTTATTTTCTTTTCAACGACTATGCTCAAATTTTTTATCACTGTTAGATTTCGAGTTCTGAGGTCAGAGTTATGATTTTTATATAGACGCCATATTGGAAAGTTACACCATTGACAGGAGAATTTTTTTAGCTTTTCAACAATGTATAATTTATTGTTGATTAATTTTATAGGGTAAAAACAATTATTTTGGCAATGAAACAAAAAATAATAAGTAAAGTATTGTCACATGTTTATTTTTATGTTTGTTCTTCATTTTCACAAATATTTTCAATTTAATCAACTCTGAAACAGTTTTCTAATTTGGTTTGCAATATAGTCCACGCATACTATGAGATCCATATAAAAATATTAAAATTAATTGAAAAAAAAATAATTGTTTTCATTTGTTTCATTACTACAATCATTGTTTTTACCCTATAAAATTAATAAATGTTGCATTTTTGCTATTCGAAACAAATAAACATCGTTGGAAAGCTAAAAAATTCTCCTTTCAATAGTGTAACTTTCCAAAATGGCGTCCATATAAAAATCATAGCTGACAACTCGAAATCTAACAGTGTTAAAAAAAAGTGTCCTAAAAAAGTACAAACCAAAATTCCATATTACTACACATTTAGATATTTGTTAAAATAGAAATCAGCAAAATTTAAATTTTTGCATTTATCTAGTGACCTATGAATACATCTTTAAAATGGCCTACTAACGGGGCAACTTTGGCCCAATTTTACCGACTTCGTATCTCTTATAGTTTTTGAGATCTTAATGGTTTGCCTCGAAAAACGGACACCCTGTATACATGACCTCGGTATCGGTATTGCACTCGTTTTCGAAATTTGAACTCGTGCGTTAACATATTGCCTTATAAAACTTTTTTCTAATATACTATTTTAAAACAAGGTATTTTTTTCAAACCGCGTATGTGTGTACATTAATTTAGTTATGGGTTCTGGATGCGCCAAGTTGCTTCTATTCGCAGATTTCTGTAATAATGATAAATTTGTACCGTTGATCGCGGTTGTGAGGCATTATTTCATGGGCTCCCAAAGCTGTCGTTCTTTTGTGCTATTTGAAATAGGAAATAATTTTTAAGTTTGACATCGGTCAAACTCGTATCTCTTTTTATAATTCCTGATGTCTATATTTTGAAAAGGGACTTCTAGCTTCTGTATATGAATATGAATGCTAAGTGGCTACTGACCACTGTCCGGTTCCTGTAGGGTTGTCTTCCTGACCATTCTTTCCTAATTTTTACCATGTCAATGAACACTTCTCGGTGGTTCTTTGGCCTGCGGGTCAAGAGTGGTACGTGTCCACTTTTGAAGAGTTGCGAATCCTGTTTGACAATTTTGTTAGTGGAAAGGTGAGGAACGATGTGTGTACGGTTGTAGATCAAGGAAATTACTCGTTAAAAAGTTGTAAATGTCTTGTTAGGCCCTTGTTGAAGAACTGGTTCAATGCAGAGTTTATTTGTATATTTGTAATAACTGAATTATGCATGAATTAGGGATGAGATGGTCAAAAAGTAAAGGTGAGGTGACTGGCTTTCAGCGAACATACATTATTATAATAGATTTCAATATGAAAGACGGAATATACAAATAAACATCGTTTATATATGGAAATGCAAAATTATTAAATATTATGTTATATTTGTTTGATGCCGATCCAAGAGGAGTAGCGCTAGCGCTATCGCTTCACGCTCGAAGGGTCCTGGGTTCGAATCCCGAATAAGGCATGATTGGTGTGTGCGTCTTTCAAAATAGGGGATTACAGCTCAATCGAATTAAGAGAAATTAGTACAAAACAGTGAAAGTATATACCTAATAATGAATATTAATAAAGAAATAAAATGATATAATTGAAATACTTCGGAAATAAGGGGGTTTTTGTTTTAGCAGCTCGTCACTGTTATGAATTCCATATATATTATTTTGATTGGCGACTGAAAGACCACCTATAAATATATAACGAATACCGAATTAGGGGGTGGAGTCTACTACCAATCGAAGTAGACAAATTCAAATAGCTACCAGTCCAGTACTGCAATTTTCAAACAGTTTTTATATGAATATAAATTTCTTGCATTAAACTTTGATACACCTGCAAATATAAAGCATGTAGACTTGTACAGTGTTATAATATTAATTTGTTTTTTATAAATATAATTTAAAAATAGCATACATTTCAAGAACATTTTAGATCCACGAAGAAAATAGTATTATATAAAAACTTATATTCGTGACGTCACATCTATATTTTCAAACTTCGGGGGACCGCATTACTCGCTTATTAATAGGAATTTTTTCACTGGATTTTCACCTATAGTCTTAGTGGTACTTGTACTTTCTAATGAAATTATATTAATAAAAATGGTGGAATCCCCTATTTCATTCTCATCAACTACGTGTAATATGTTAGAATATATAAACCATATAAGGAAAAACTGTTTCATGGTCATCAAATCACCACTTATATATACAAAAATGTATGAAAAAGTGTGTATAATAAATAAAAATAAATATTTGTTTGATAGAATACTGTACTTTTCTCAAATCTTATTTTCCTTCATAAACATGTTCTTCTTCTAATTCTTACTAATTTCTCCTAACTTCTCCAAAAATAGATATATTCCGAATTTTTATTTATTATAAAATAGTATCTCCTGTAAATATGATCTACCGGGTGTTTACTTTTTTCTGAATATGTAAAATGCAATGTTAATAAGTTATATTTGTTTAACAATTAATCTTATTCCAAAAAGTGAAAGAATAAAAGTTGTTTAGAATAAAAACTGCGTCTATTATGAGACTGTTTATTGTTTAAATTTGCAAATCGTAGAAAAATATGTAATCCAACAAAAAATTCTGTCTGATCTGACATACTGAAAATTAATAAAAAATTGTTAAAATTATTTAACATTTTTCATAAGGTAAGAGTGCAAAAATATTTGACTAGAACTCACTAGACATAGTTTTTAATTGTGAACAACTTTTATCCTTACACTTTATGCTCCGAAATGGAGGTAAAACACACAATTGAAAATATTAACTTTGTATTTTCAGAAAAAAAAATAGACACGCAGGATATGAAACACTATTTATAATAGATGAAATGACAAGAGTGTTGTCTGATATTATGCAAAAATTATTTCGTTATTATCTTGTACCCTTATCGAAAGATGTATATTATTAGCTTAACAAGTTTATTTCTACATTCTTTTCTTTGGGTTATTGAGTCGCTATGATAGGCCTAACCGTCTAACCGACTCTGTCGCCAATTCTTAAATTAAATAGCCGACAAGTTTCTTCCAACCCATGCAACCTATCTTTTTTTTAACTTTTTCCCTTCTTGATTCGTTCTTACACTGATGTTGAATATCCTTTTCGTTCTTATTCCTTCCACATGCATTCTTATCAATGCTGTAGTATTTAGTTTATTGAAAATTCTTCTACTTCTCTGTTTGTTTTTCTCTTCATCTTCTACTCAACATTTTGTATTACCGAAATTCTAATATTCGCTATTCTTGATTCATTGGTGACCAACTGTTGCACGCTTGGTATAATAAGTTTTTCTAGGTCTTATCACTATCTTTTTCACTTAGAACCAATATTGTCCTTTTCTTCTATAGATATAACGACTAACAATTATTCTATTCCTGTAGGTACAAAAATTATAAAAATATATATTTGAAGGTCTGGTGAGAAGTGTCCAGACTCCTAGAAGGGTTTACAAAACAATACCGCTAGTTCGTTCTGAATTCCCACAGTGGGACAGTTTCTTTCTTTCAGCTGGACACAAATAACAAAATCAGGCATGAGGCATCTTCCCGACGGCGACGGCTAGTTTCGTTACATTGTCTATTGAAATGTAATCTTTTCATTGGGTCCACCCTGCGGGACCTATATCAAGCGGCCGCCACTTCCGATTGACCAGGTAGAGGGGATGACAGAACAGAACGCAGTGGATTTTTATTTACGACCTGATATCACAATTGTAACGTACGAGCTTTTCCGTTTGTGATTTATATTCATATGTTTTTAAGTGAATCCTTCAAGGGTTATGGATAAATAAACGGTGCGGGTATTGTTAACTCAGATACGACCTGGTTAAAGTTAAATAAATATATCATACAAGTGTCTAACTTCCTACCCGTTATGGATTTATGACTTCGTTTAAAATATTCCGTTGTAACTTCCCTTTCTTATATCTAGTTACGTTTACTCGTGCATTTTAGTCTAGAAATAATAAACCTGGTATCAGTGGTATCAATGCAGTTCGTACGTAGTAAACTTACGAGTTAGGGCCTGTCCCACCAAAACTTTGCACTTTTCGATTTTCATTTACAAATTTTGAAGTGTAACGTCATCCAAAATTAATATTCTTCGTATATTTGAAATTTTTGTTCCACCATCGTTAAAATTTCATTTTTTGCTTATAATTATTGTTAATATTTTTTATTGTTGTCAAAATATTCTGTTACAGGTACCTAATAATTTTTTTTTAATTTTAGACATACCTTCTTGAGATATTTGCATTAAAATGACAACTGTTATAGTGGGCGATAGTCAACTGGACAATAATCAAGAAGGCGATGTTAGTGGGAGAAGTTTGCAAGTTTAGCAGATGTACAATTTGGTGATTTTTTAGTAACAGGAAAAATAGTTAACATATAACCTAACCTAACGCACAATTTCTTAATTCAATACATCTACTATTTTATCGCCAAAGTGTCCGACGTCCACTTGGTTGTTGCCCAGTAGATCGTGTCCGTGCGAAGAATGTTGTTATTATCAGATTTGATGATCGACTCGAAATCGAATCGAACCTGCACAAAAGTCAACCAATGATCGAAAGTGCATCCCTGTTTCCAGTGGGACATCAGTAATTCATAAGAATTAATAAAGCAAAATTGACTGTTTTTAGATGAATCACAAACCGTGAAAATCTATTTTCTAGTTCTACTTTATATGGTTTATTACTTTAAAATAGCTACAAGGTTTATTCTAAATCCATTCTAACATTCAACATTTACAAGAAAAAAAATATAATAGATGTTAGCTGACTGGTGACGAAATGAAGAGAATAAAGAGTTGACATTATAAAACGGAATTCGGAAATAGTTATTTACATACCAAGTGCGTGAACGCTTGGTTCCCGGATAAGTGTTTGGCGGCGCGAGCTTGCGAGCGTTGCCATAGAACGATTCCGGGAACCAAATTCACGTACGTGATTTGTACAATATTTTTCGTACGAATGGTATAAAACTTGTGTGTTCAAATGATTTTATTAAAACTTTATTACATAACACTGCTTTGTAGCTAATTTCAGACTGATGTATCAAATTTAAATTCCAATTATTTTAATGTTTTTTATGTAATGTAGTGTTAAACATGGTATCTAAATAACTATTTATTACTTACCAAGTATTTTACTTGTAGTATATAGCAAATTTAAACTTAATAAATTTGTTAAATTTCTTTTCGTAATACCATACTATTAAATGTGCTTTAATAGTACTGTACGGCCGTTATTTTTTATAACACTACAATTATTAAAAATGTGTTCCTAAAAAAATCGCAGTATCATGAAATTGTCATGAAGAGATGTCACCTGTCAATATGCCATAGAAAATAGAATTTTCAGAAGATATATTATGTTATTATGTCACACGGCTGATATGCAAATAACTGACTCGGTTGATTGTAAAATCGAGGCGACAGCCAAGATTTTACAATATTCAACCGCGTCTGTTATTTGCTTCATATCAGCCTTATGACATTAATAACTATATTGTTTCGTTACAATTTACATTACGTTTGTTGGTTATGTTTTGTCGACTGCCCGAGTGCTCTGTCTTGCCGACTCCCGCCAAGCAGAAATTGTTGCCAATATTGTGAACCAAATGCACTAACTTCATTATTTTAAAATTAAATTTCATTCAATATTCCACCATTTTCTTTTATTATTATTATTATTATTATTATTATTATTATTATTATTATTATTATTATTATTATTATTATTAAGCCATACTTTTTTATCATAAATATATTTCTTTAAGAAATGCTTTAGAAATAGGATAGTGTTTTTTCCAAAATTTCCCGGTCGCTTATCTGGTGAAGACCTGGGAAACTGACGTTTCGAACGTTGCTTAGGCGACGCGAAACAACACATTTCAATGCATGAGTACGAAAAAGTAATTCTGGCTTTTTAAAGTTTTTTATTATTTCGCTTTTCGTAGGTAAACATCTTTACAAAATTCATTGTTATTAATTTAAAGCTCTTCTGCTTGATTCATTGAATGGAAGAGATAGCAAGTAATTTGTATTTCTGTCCTCTGTATACGTATACTATTAATCAAATTTCCTTCTCGTTCCACTTGACCAAACTACCAAACACTCGTCAGGAGTATCACGTACTTTTAACCAAATTAAAATTATTCTCCCCATCGTAATCAACTTACCCTTAGGAAAAATATCACCCTCCTTTTCACCCCTCAACCCGTGCTAAATAATTTTAGCAAAGTTAGCGCAAGTGCGAGCTCCAAATTACATAAATTCAAATCACTGGCCTGATAACGCGAATAAATTTCTTTAATGCGTGCGCGGGCCTTAAACCGTCCACACGCACGCTTGTGAGACGATTAGTCGCAGATAACATCGCGAGGGTCTGAGTTCGAGTCCAGCCAGAGCTAGAGATGGTCAATTGACCTCCGAGAGAGATGTGAAGGGTTAGGGTTGGTTACAATTAGCAGTAACGAGATGTTATCTGTTTATAACCCTTTCGTATTCAATCAGGAAGATCGTTTATGTGACTGGAATATGGCCATGGGATTGTTTAAAATTTTAACAAAGACTACGAAAATGGAAGGTTAAACAATTTCCCCAGTTTTATACATTTATTTTCTAATTTTAAGTACGTGAAGAAAGGTTGAGTGGTTATTTGCTTCTAAGGACGATCCGATTTTGTTTTCAACTGATGTCAAACTTGAAACTTCACAAAAGTATACCCAGTGATGTTCTCTTCACGACAACTTTCAGGTGACGCCTTCATCGGTATAGA
>OY720460.1:39746047-39801047 GCA_963082715.1 Harpalus rubripes
ACTCACTCACTCACTCACTCACTCACTCACTCACTCACTCACTCACTCACTCACTCACTCACTCACTCACTCACTCACTCACTCACTCACTCACTCACTCACTCACTCACTCACTCACTCACTCACTCACTCACTCACTCACTCACTCACTCACTCACTCACTCACTCACTCACTCACTCACTCACTCACTCACTCACTCACTCACTCACTCACTCACTCACTCACTCACTCACTCACTCACTCACTCACTCACTCACTCACTCACTCACTCACTCACTCACTCACTCACTCACTCACTCACTCACTCACTCACTCACTCACTCACTCACTCACTCACTCACTCACTCACTCACTCACTCACTCACTCACTCACTCACTCACTCACTCACTCACTCACTCACTCACTCACTCACTCACTCACTCACTCACTCACTCACTCACTCACTCACTCACTCACTCACTCACTCACTCACTCACTCACTCACTCACTCACTCACTCACTCACTCACTCACTCACTCACTCACTCACTCACTCACTCACTCACTCACTCACTCACTCACTCACTCACTCACTCACTCACTCACTCACTCACTCACTCACTCACTCACTCACTCACACACACACACACACACACACACACACACACACACACACACACACACACACACACACACACACACACACACACACACACACACACACACACACACACACACACACACACACACACACACACACACACACACACACACACACACACACACACACACACACACACACACACACACACACACACACACACACACACACACCACACACACACACACACACACACACACACACACACACACACACACACACACACACACACACACACACACACACACACACACACACACACACACACACACACACACACACACACACACACACACACACACACACACACACACACACACACACACACACACACACACACACACACACACACACACACACACACACACACACACACACACACACACACACACACACACACACACACACACACACACACACACACACACACACACACACACACACACACACACACACACACACACACACACACACACACACACACACACACACACACACACACACACACACACACACACACACACACACACACACACACACACACACACACACACACACACACACACACACACACACACACACACACACACACACACACACACACACACACACACACACACACACACACACACACACACACACACACACACACACACACACACACACACACACACACACACACACACACACACACACACACACACACACACACACACACACACACACACACACACACACACACACACACACACACACACACACACACACACACACACACACACACACACACACACACACACACACACACACACACACACACACACACACACACATACACACATACACATACACACACACACACACACACACACACACACACACACATCATCGTAAAATAGTAAATTCGTATTCTAGGGACCCTAAAACGTGCTTATTGATTAAAAACTCATCATCGAATTTTTTGACCAAAGACAATACCTTCCTTACCTAAAGGTGACGGAAGGTAAAAATCGTACAATCGAGATCTCGAATTTTTACTCTCGTCTGGAGCATATCTCGAAAGCATTGCTCTCGTCTCGTCTCTAAATATCGAGACGAGAATAAGGTTAATCTCGACTCGAAAATCGAGAAATTCGAGATGAGATCTCGAAAATGCAAGATATCGCGGCATTACTACGTGTTATTTGTAAAAATAAAAATCTGATGTGGACACCACACGACTTCCTTGTATGCAAGACTAATATGAAGTATAGACTCAATTATAAAATTGCACGTATTTGACGTAACTTGACATTAACATCTATTTTTTATTTTTTTGTTATTTTTTGTCCTAATCCATAGCAAGCTCCATTACAAAAACCAAAAAATATATGTTTTAAATTTACATATATCGCTTATACAAAGGGCTAATTTAATAATACTTGATGTGCTAGACGCAGAATTTAATTCTCTAAAACTCTTATTTGAAGCATTTATTTCTTAAATCAAAATTAAACCATTTTATTCAAGAAAAACTGTTAACAACTTCAGGTAATATATCACTTCCGGTTAGCCTGTTTTAACCAAAATCTGCTATGTTATTCCAATTGATATACAAGTCTTATATATCAAATTTGAAAAGTTTTGGATTATATTTTAATATAGTTTTTCATTAAAATCTATTATAGGCTTCAAATAAAGTACCATTTCTGGAAATTATGTGATGACCAAAATGGGAGGTGCACAACTAGATGTTATAGAAGTCCTAAATACAAAATTTCAACTTTCTAGGGCTTACCGTTTTTGAGTTATGCGAGATACGTACGTACGTACAGACGTCACGACGAAATTAGTCAGAATGGATTCAGGGATGGTCAAAATGGATATTTCCGTTGAAATCTGAAAACCGAAATTTTTCGCGAATACAATACTTCCTTTACTTTGTACAAGGAAGTAAAAAACTGCAAAATTTTCATTTTCGCCTATATTTAGTGATCTTTGCATTTTCCGATGCATCGCTAAAATTGATTTCTAAATGGTGCAAATTTTGTCTAATTTTATCCGACTACGTATCTCTTATAATTTTAGAGACGAGATCTCCCTGTTTGTAAAACTAAATAATAAATAAATTCCTGTTACAAGAAATTTCATAAATGAGTTAATTTATAATGTTTTGCTTCCTCTTCTTTTCTTCTGCTGGACCTAGTCTCCTAATGGAAACGAAATTCTATTATCTTTAAAATGTTCATAATAATTCATGAAAATTTCAGCACTGTCTAACAATTACAAGTGGTTGCAAATTGTTGTTCATCAAACAAAATCTGCTGGTAAACTAACGTCTGACGTTATCTCTCAATAAATCATGGACATTCAAACAAGCAGAAAGAATTGAAAATATTCTGAACTTCAAAGTGTATTTCAATACTTCGTTTAATTTTATCAAAAAGAGTCTCTCCCTTATCAAAACTAACATATTCCCACCCCTTTTAAGCCATCCTTCAATCCTTCCTGTATCTAACAATACAAATTCGTTCCGATCTACATACAACTCTCCCTAGGAATAAATAATCCAACCCTTTACCTGTCCCGGGACGTTTGAGGAAGTGCACAAGGCATTGGCCGTTGTCAGCCGATGCGTACGTTACCGATGACCACCGAATTGAAATCAAATTCGCCAAGGAGTTACAATGTAACGAATTTATATTAGGGTAGTGAAACGATACTCGTATAGTTTTTTGGTTCCTGTCCACTGAAATGTATGCACTTATTTAAATTTGATATCCATGAGAAAGATTTGATTTGCGATAGCTGTCAGTTTGGCAGTGATTTGGTATTCTAATTAGATTTAATTTGTACTAATTTTTAAATTGAAGTAGTTGGAACCCTTTTACGAAAGTATATAATTGTGATTGTAATTGCAAATAAGGTTTATAAAAATTTGCATATGTAAGAAGTTGAATTATAAATTATTTGTTATTCACACAGAAACATAATATTGTAATCTCAATTTTCTGAATGAGATTGACTGTATAATCCGCAAAAAAAATTATTCAAGAATAACCAAAGTCTTATTGTACAGGAACCTATAAGAATCGGCGTCGACCAATATGTCAGTAAAAAGGGCTTTAAAGTTATAGACAGTTTAAATAACAAAATTAGTGTTATTTCTAATCAACATGAATGACGTTCACCCTAATAACAAAATAGAAAATTAATCATTTACATTAAAATTAGACCTTAAATCTTAAAACTGCATTGCAAATTCTTAAAACTTTGAAGACTTCTGCTTTTTGAATTCCGGAATCTATTTTTAGATAAATGGATGCAGAAAATAACGAAACGACGACAGTAAACCAAATAACACTTCTTTGAATTTATGATGCCACGCCAAACTAGTGATGCACGCGAGGCGAGACGAGACGAGAAATATAAAATATCGATCTCGTTTCGTTTTCGGATTTGTAATCTCGATCTCGCTCTCGTTCATGCACATTTTTTTGGGTCTCGTCTCGTTCTCGTAGGAGAATCTCGTGAGAGTCTCGATATAAAAATAAGCGCTTGCGCTCTACGTATTTACGTAACAGTTTAACTACAAGAGACAAGTTCGCATCGACCGTCTTCCGTGTATTTGCAGTCGTATAAGTATAAATATAATAAAGAGACGAAACACTAAATTCTGGTCACCAAATTATTTCAATACGAACATAATGTTTATTCATTAACGGTCACCAGAAATGTGATGTTGGTAAATAATTTAATTTACCTGTAAAATATCCAGTTTATCACTAAATTGTGATCTCTACACTATTTCAATAAGAACATCTGTTAATATAATCTGTCATCGGTGAAACGAATTAAAACATTAAACAATTCTTTTTTGTAACTTTGTAAACCGCTACATTGGTTTACTTTTCAGGGGCGGCAAGAAAATGTTAACCGTAGTTTTAAATGGGGTGTCTTTATTTTGCATTTCCTCGCTCTGGGATCGATACCAATCGACTCTAGTTAGACTCAATAATATAGTGAATTCATATAATTTTCACATTCACGTATTCTATGCACCGTATCATTGAACTTATGAGTCAAGCCATAAAGTTACAAATACGTTTTATTGCGAGACTCTCGCGAAATTTCTCGTTTCTCGCAGTTGTTATATCGATCTCGCCTCGAATTTTAAACTGCAATCTCGCTCTCGTTCTCGTCTCGCATAATGCAACGAGACGAGATGCGAGAGTACTCTCGCCTCGTCGTTCATCACTATGCCAAACCAAGTACGTTTGTATGAAAGTGAAAGATATACTGAATTGCAAAAGGCCATAGGCCGCTAATGGCAATCAAACTTGGACTATAATACGAGTATGTATATGTATTTTTTATTGATTATTTTACCGAATTATTTATTATCCATGATTATTTCATTCATTACAAATTTGACCAATTAGGATGTCTCATTTTCCATTGTTGTGCATTTTAAATAAGTGATTAAATAGCACCTATCTTTTTAACAGCGATTAAATTGAAGCTAGCTTTTATATGCAAATCTTGAACATTTTGAAGGTATATTTAGCTGGATAATTAGTCGCAGAAGCAAGATATTTACACGTTTTTTACCTTCACTGAATGCCGAATTATTCAATTCAAGCAAATTTTATTTATTATTTTTTAACATTTATTTGACAAGTAAAAAAAAACAAACGAATGAAATAATCTTGATATATACCCCTCGTGGTCAAGAATTGAATTGATTAAATATGATAAAATTTTGCTTTTAAGAAAGTGTTATCGTACATAATAATTTAAGATAAAATCCCTCTCGAGTATTTTTCAAATTATTATCTACTCGAACAATTTATAAACAAAATTTATTAATGCCATACATGTCAAATTTAATTGATTAAATACTTAGCACTCGGGATTAGTGATGTGCAAATTTTGGAAACTTATTTTTTTGAAAGTTTCACTGAAAACTATTTAAAATAGAAAGTATTTTATTGTCTTTTGTATTACTTCATTGAAATATTGCTTAGTTCTATCTTTAAATTTCACAATACTTAAACTGTACTGAATCCTGAATTTTATATTCGAGAAATATATAAGTTCCAGCTTAACTTGCACGTAGATAAGTGCAGGCGCATGCATGTCATCTGCGCAAGTCTATTGTAGAGAGTTCGGCGACGCATGCGCAGTATAGCTTATGAAAGTTTCAAGAAAGTGTATAAACTTTCATTTTTTGAAATTTTTCAATTAAAACTTTCAAATGGCACATCACTACTCGGGATATAACTATTGAATATTTCCAATTATTCTCCACGAATATTATTTTAGATATATTTATATTTTTGTAAGTGTTGATTGTTGAAATATCTAGATCAATTTATGTGACTCCAATTATTAGCGAACTCCAATGTTTGAAAGCTTAAAATCTATATCACAGAATATTAAAAAAAATATTATGGCTTAAAGAATAACAATTAAAACATTCTAGAACTGTATATCGCTGTCAATTTAGATAAAGTTTCTTAAGAAAATAATTAAAAATAGTGGGAGGCCCCATTAGCGACATTAGTAATACCTATTGTAATCAACATAATGCCAAGTTGCGGAAAAAGATATTCTCGCTTTTATTAACACAGTACGTGATATTAGTTGTTCTTGCACATAGTTTAATTGAAATACTTTTTATATAATTATTGATAAACATGACAACTTTTTACATTTCGATTAATTGTACTGAATGTTGAGTTTCACAAAAAACTACTCTCGGTACTGAAAATTTCTTTAATAAACTAACTCCAAATATATCTCCATCCAACTCTAAATACCGTTCTAATCTTTTGGGTCAGTTTAAAAATACCCTTTGGTTTCCTCGTTCCTCTTTGCCGTTCCACGTTCGTGGGTGGGAGTAATGAAGAGTTCTGGGCCGAGGAAGAAATGATCGGCGACATCGGTCACGTGACCGCGACGAGACCGCGTGTCGCGGCTAATCCTTTTATAAAGGCAACGGGGTCAGACGCGTCCAAGCGACCCCGAGCCTTGGGTCACAGGTCAGCTGACCACTGCCCAGCGTGCCAGGGTAATGAGACGGTTCATTCAAGGAGGAAGTGAAAAATTAGACAAAAACAAGATTCAGAGAGAGAATAGTGGTTTTTATCTTTATGGTTTTTTATTGAAAATTAAGATATAATTTCATTCAATTTTATCAGGAACACACAGTATTAATAACACAAGTGTTACAATTTATGAACTTTTATTATATATCGATAAGTGATATAATGTCAAATTTGCTAACATGTAAGCATGAATTAGCTAAAATAGGAGTCCCAAAAGAATAAGAACAAAGAAATATACTATTTGAAATATTGTTCATCATAACGATACGTTATGGTATAACGACATTCTTACAGCATAAGCCAGTTAATGACCTCATGTTACAGTTACAATACTGTACATAATTTAAACAAAGTATTATTTCTTCAGATAACATGCTTGATAATGAAGTGAAGGCCTAAGTATTTATATGTATTTATTAAATTGTATTTTGCATAGACAGGTAACTACCTTTATGCATTTTTAATATGCAATTATTGACAATTACCCAGAATACCAATTTCTTGAAACAAATTTACAGGCCTTCTTACCTTTTTGAAGTAGTGCTACTTTCGAAAAATCGTCAAATGTCAACTTTAATATTAAAATTTATAAATGGCACTTATTTCAAATATTATATAGGTTTCAAAATTTGTTGGTATTACTTAACTGTTAGTATGATAGTAGGGATGATGAGAATAATTGGAGATGCAGGCGTGGTAAACAGTGTTTATTAAATAGTAATTTAATTAACTCTCCTACGTTTTGATTCCAAATGAATCATCTTCAGGGAAACTGTACTTTCAGTTGGCAAATAAGATCATAACTAGTCAGTAATTAGTTGTATTTATATATCTGATATTTTTTGGCGATATTTTCATCCGTATAATTTTGATTTTGTAATGTAATGACCTTATTTGCCAACTGTACTTTAACTATCTCTGATAATGATGATTCATTTGGAATCGAAACGTAGGAGAGTTAATTAATTTACTACGACTGCATCTCCAATTATTCTTATCATCCCTACAATTATAGGTTTCATTTACAAAAAAAATAAAATTACGCTACTTAAGAACTAACGCTACTTGAAGAGGTGAGAATATGGGCCTTAGATTTTTCATAAGCAACAGATCTATGTTTATGGAAATTTAAGAGAATGCCTAGAATCACACTATTAATCTTAAGAATTAGTGATTCTGTCAAGACGAAAAATTTCTCCATTCTCGTCTCGTCTCTTACTCGAGATTCCTCGTCTCGACGAGTCGAGACAGAATTATAAAAAATATATCTCGAAACGAGATATATTTGTTGAGATCTCAATTCTCGAAAACAATTTCGAGATTTCTCGGTTGATATTTTTCTCAATGATTATATTTTCAACCGTGTGAAATTTAACATATTTTCAGTGATATCTGTCTCTATTTATCTTTGTATATTTCATGGTTAAAATCTTTACCGGTTTCAGGATATTAATCCATTGTTTACATGTACAAAAGTAGGCTGGTAACTAAATAATAACTGTATCTGTACCGTAATATTATTACCATACTGACTTGTCAACAACGATCTACAAAATGAAAATAAAATAAAATTTTAATTTTTTAATCTATTATTTATACTTTAAGTGCATGAACGCCTTGTGCGCTGCGTAAAGAAAATATTAAGCGTTTCTTAAAACGCGCTAAAATCGGTGTCATTTTTGACATTATGTTGTCATATTTGCTATATTAATTAATTTAAATAAATCAATCAATATAAATATTAAATATTTAATACTAAATTTGCGTCGAGAAATCTGGGCGAGAATCTTGGCCGAGACAAGATTCTATTAAAATTTCGAGACGAGACATAAGTTTATGAATTTAAGACGAGACGAAACGAGACAATGAATTTCTCGTCTTGTCTCGTCTCGACCCAATCGCTATTAAGAAAAAAAATCTGATATGGACACCACACGACTTCCTTGTACGCAAGACTAATATGAAGTATAGACTCAATTATAAAATTGCACGTATTTGACGTAATTTGACATTGACATCTATTTTTTATTTTCTTGTTATTTTTTGTCCTAATCCATAGCAAGCTTCATTACAAAAACCAAAAAGTATATAAGTTTTAAATTTACATATCTCGCTTATACAAAGGGCTAATTTAATAATACTTGATGTTCTAGATGCAGAATTTAATTCTCTAAAATTCTTATTTGAAGCATTTATTTCTAAAATCAAAATGAAACCATTTTATTCAAGAAAAACTGTTAACAACTTCAGGTAATATATCACTTCCGGTTAGCCTGTTTTAACCAAAATCTGCTATGTTATTCCAATTGATATAAAAGTCTTATATACCAAATTTGAAAAGTTTTGGATTATATTTTAATATAGTTTTTCATTAAAATCTATTATAGGCTTCAAATAAAGTGCTATTTCTGGATATTATGTAATGACCAAAAAGGGAGGTGCACAACTAGATGTTATAGATGTCCTAAATACAAAATTTCAACTTTCTACGGCTTACCGTTTTTGAGTTATGCGAGATACGTTCGTACGTACAGACGTCACGACGAAATTAGTCAGAATGGATTCTGGGATGGTCAAAATGGATATTTCCGTTGAAATCTGGAAACCGAAATTTTTCGCGAATACAATACTTCCTTTACTTTGTACAAGGAAGTAAAAATGAAAGTTTCAAGCTTTAAATTTTATGAAACTTTCATAAGCTACCCTGCGCATGCACCGTCCAACTCTATGCGCCTACACTTCTCTACGTGCAAGATATCTTTGGTTAATCTACATGCTGGAATTTGTTTACTTCTCGAATATAAAATTCAGGATTATGTACAGTTATGAAGTATGGTAAAAATTAAATATAGAATTTGGCGATATTTCAATGAAATAAATACAAAAGACAATAAGATACTTTCTATTTTAAATATTTTAGTACTTATTTTTTATATTTTTGTATTACATTTTGAATAAAAAAAATTATTTTGTTTTGAATTTATTGTTTTTCTTATTTATTTTCAAATTACTTAATTTGAGATCCAAATATTTTAAATTCAACTGACAAAACTTTCTTGAAATTTTAATGAAATTTTCAATGAAATTTTTATATGAAACTTTCATTAAAATTCATAGTGAAACATTTTGTGAAAATTTCAAAAAAATAAGTTCCCGTAATTTGCACATCACTATATCCGACCGATGTCAAACTTAAAACTTGAAATTTGTTTCTAATTTTAGTATCGCAAAAGTGACTCATGTGGTGCTCTTTCCACGACATGTTTCAAAACCAGCGAGGTGACGTCTGGTAAACGTGTATAATGGTACAGATATTATAACTTTACCAAAATCTGCGAATAGATACAGATTGGGACAACCGGATAAATGATAAACCATGATGATTTTCACGAAAATCAAGTAAGGTACCTAATCCATTATATTTTCTATTCGAACAGTCAAGTTAACCATAAAACTTAGAAACATTCGCAATACAAAACTTTAATCACCAATGAATAAAACGAAAAACATCCTTAATCCCATCCCTACTGCATGTGAGAACTGTGTCAGTAGTGCACCGAGTTCCCATACGGGATGCTGCAGAACCCCGCGGCGTCTGTCTGATCTCCCGACTCTTATTCGATTCGTTTCTTCACAAGGAGAACGTTAGGGTTCCGCGACTGCTACGCTGAAAGGAACGAGAAGGAGCACGGGAACGCGGAAGGGATGAGTTGGGTGAACAACCCTCGATGAGAAAGATGAGCGATGAAACAATTAGTGACACAGGGTTGGATTCCAAACAGAAGAAACAGAAAAGAATCTGAGATTTTGAAAGGAAATTACGGAGATAATAATATATTGTGTTGGAACTATGAATCGAAATGTAAAAAGTTGTCAAGTTTATGAATATTTATGAATAATATAAAAAGGTTTCAAATAAAATATGTGCAAGAACAACAAATGTCAACGTTCATTGTTAAAACGAAGATCACACTAGAATGATTGAAAATAAGAAACATGGTTTATATTTTTTAAATTTCATTGTAAATAATGTAGGTACCATTGGCGGTTCGTGAGTTGAAAATTTGGTGGATCACATTGTAAATAGTAATATAAGTTTATTAATATGAAAAATCTGATGTGGCCAGCACATAACCTCTCGCCAGATATTTTACCTGGTTGTACGCATAAAACTAAAAATATTTTTAAATACAAATACATATATTCATATCTCACTACAAAATAATTCTCACACACATTTGCAAAATCTATGGTATATTTTAATATAAATTTTGTACAGTACATACATTTTCTTTATATTCAATATCCTGAAATTTTCTTTTTCTACTTTTCTTTTTCTTTATATTCGTCATTTTTTCGCAAATTCCTTTTATATTCTTTGTTACGTATATTCTTTTGCGTTGTTAACTTTTTTTTATTCTCATAATCTTCATAATGATGTACAAATATTTTTGACAGTGACACACAAATATTTTTGACAGTGACATTTATGTGTCAAATACAAACATTTGAATTTCTTGCCTTGAAGTAGTTTGATCTGAGATTTTTTACATCAAATTATTTTATATGCATTTATTTATCTCTAAATCTATAGAAGATATAATAATGAATTTATATTTATCGAATAAAGAATTTAATGTTATTTAATATAAATATTTAAATAAATTTTCGATAAATAATATTTAGATGATTTTTTTCTTGTAACTACTATTTTCGGTTGTCCAATTGTTAACAAAACTTAATGAACTCTTCCCATTATTGTTAGATTGAGGAATCCGTAGTTAAAAATGTCTTAAGTTTTATAGTATTTGAGAAATCGTGGATCCAACATCCACATATCCACACACACACACACATACATACATCATCGTAAAAATGTTATAATCGGATTCTAAGGACCTTAAAACGTGCTTATTCACTAAAACCTGGATATGCGATTTTTAGCATGAATTCAATACCTCTCTTAGCGAGAGGTAAAAATGTATTTAAATAGCTTTAATTGTTGTCTATTTTTTTAGACTGCAAAATTATTTATCTTCACACCTTTGAAATTTAAGATACTTTTAATAAATGTTTTTTCTATGCTTATTGTAGTCAACGCAGCCACTAGACCTTGCTTTGGTCATTGACTGTGTGTAAGCAAATAGGGTAATTGTTGTCTTCGTCTAACGCAAGCAAAGTTACAATTAATTTGTCTCTGTCTAACGCATGAGCTTGTACATATGCAGCAAATAACACAAAGTGGTTACAATTTTGATGTGACCCAAGCAGCGCGCGTTCTCTCACACCGTTCGTTCGTTGTTGTCTTGCTTTCAACATAGAGGTAGAGGTATCGTGTGCAAGCAAAGCTAATTATTAAATTCAAAATATTTTATTATTTTTATTATTTCGCTTTTTCTTTTCGGCTTTAATAAATTTGAAAGGTCATTGACCAAGTCACCTAATGGAGGAACTACTACTCCATGAATTGCACATTTTTCAAAAACTGAAAAAAAATGTTTTTTGCTTAATTTCATATTTTCCCTCACAGCGATAGTTTAGATTAACTAACTTTACTTTCGTAGCTTAATTAAAATGTCAGCTAAATAACTGTTTAAAATGATAGTGTAAATTTTGTTTTCCAGTTCCTACCTGATTGTCTTATTCTTAATAATTCTAGTATGACCCTCGCACAACAAAGTAAGAACGACAGAAGTACAGTGGTAAAAGATAGACAAAATAAAAACAGTTGCAAGAAGCAGATGTGGAAATGAGAAAAAAAAATCAAGCGTGCATTGGAGATGAGATGAAGAAGAAAAGTAGAGATTATGTAAAATAGACAGGGAGACAAAAATGTGAAGAACTAAGACAGGAGGACTATGGATGATGGAGTGGAGGAAAAAAATTACAATGAATTTATTATTTGTTCCAGGGTGTTTCGTGAATGCGAATACATATTAAAATGTTTTATGATATTTTACAAACAACGTAAATTATATTTACAGATTTAGGGCTTAAAAGCAAAAATACAGGTTATGCACACGCTAATACCCTTGAAGATATTATTGACATTATTGCAACAAGTATTTTTTACGTAGGTTCTTTTATTTTTCGATGTAAAATTCCTTCAATCCGTCCCTGGAACCGCAACGAACATACACTTCCACTTCTTTCTCTGTCGGAAGATCACCCTAAGTTCTACTAGAGGACCAGATTCACTCGTTCGTAATTAGTTTTGAAATTAATCTTCCGATGCATCGTCGTGACTATTCTTTGCTTTCTGCTCTGGTTTCAAACCCACCAAGGGGTTAAAGTTCGTTGCATGCAATAATTGTCTAACGGAAGAAAGATCTGTTGTCTGACGTAAGGTGTTAGGTTAGGTCGTTGGCTTGTTTAACCTGATTGATAAACAAAACATTGTTGGGGGTTACAGCTGGAGGAGACAGAAAGATGAGTTTGTTATTGTGTCTGGTCTTTTCAGATTCTGAAAAAAATGACATACTTGTATGTATGAATAATTATATATGGTTTGTAAACTGTGAAAGAAAGCATTTTCTATTTTGTTTATCTAATTGCGTGATTTCACACATATTGCATCCAAATAATTGTGACCAACGTAAATATTTATAATTACAATACATAATCATCTGAAGCAGCACTTTTCGGGTTCGAATTATGGTTAGGGTGTAAGTGTCTCATCTCCATCAAGAAGAATTAAGAAAAAATAACGGTAATAGAAAATCTGTCTCATCTCCACCTAACACCGCTTCCAAGCTGGATTGGATCACCTTGAAAGTATAGACGTAAACATTCTTTCTAAGAACAAAAGGTGCCTGTGCCCTGTGCCTTTGTAGCAGTATGGTAGTGGTCAAACACTATGACTCGGTAAGTCTACTAGCCGTCTACAATTTCGCAATATCGGTACAGATCTCAAATATGTGTTCCAGTTCCAAAGTTTCTTCGTCCTCTTCGAAGAGTTAATAAATACTTTTCTCGTTGTCATCTTTATCAATTTTACACATATTATGGTATTTTTTGAGAATCGGAATATAAATAAATTATAAATAAATATATCATCACGGCATATTACCCATTGCTGGGTGAGCCAATCTGTTTTATACGCAGATATCGGTAATGATGATGACATGTTTGTACCGCGCGGCCGTTTACCAGGCGTCAACTCACGGGCACTCATTGCTGGCGTGGAGAGTGCACCACAGTGGTCAATTTTATGCCATTTAAAATTCGAAATATTTGGCGTCGGTCGCGATCGAACCCGATTCCCCAGATTCGCGACCAAACAATCAGGCACGCGGCCACGAGACCCCATATTTCTTTTAATATTATGACTGTTTACTCTCAGTTTTTGATTTCCTTCTATATTTGGCTTTTCACGAGTCCACAAGAAAGGCCAAATCCGTAAAACAGTAATTTAGCTCCCTTTTTAGAAACCTCATTTGCTTTTTTATTGCCCAAAGCTCCGTCATACCCTGGTATTCATACTCACCACAGACAAAATTGTGGATTAGGTTAGGTTATGTTAAGGTAATGTAGAAAAATCCTAGCGTCAATTTGTAACAAATATTTTTCCCGTTGCAAAAAAAATCTGGTGTGGGCAACACGATACCTCCCGCCATTGCAGCCCGAGTCACAAAAAAGATTAAGTCAATCCTTATTTTTGGATTAGCGAATTTTACTCTAATTTTGACAGTTCATATCTTAAAATATAGTTTAATCTAATCCAAGTTACTACCTTTTTTAAACCCGTCAACAGGATTAAATCCCAATTACAGAGTGGGTTCACATTCACACACATCCATGCCTTAGTGGGATTCGAACCCAGAGCCCCGAGGGCACTCATGACATGAGGCGTTGCTCTAACCACTGAGCCACCGGAGCTATAAAAAATGAAGATTGAATTTTAAATACTGGGATAGAATAGAATTCACTAATCCAAAAATGAGGATTAGCTTAAACATTTTATTGAATCGTTAATTTTTATGAATCTAAATACATACCTACATATTTACTTATGCTGGAAACTGTATTGAATACCTTTTCTATTGTTCTATTTACTTTCTTCTTTTTAAAACGTTACTAATATTATTTTGAAATGATTAGTTCTTGGATAGTGACATTTATATGTCAGTTACATTTGAATAACTGCGTTTTGTTTGTTTAAAGCGTAGGATCTGGGATTTAAATTATAGATAATTTTATAAATTTATCCATAAAATATAGAAAAAGTATTAATGCAAATCTATAGAAAATTTAATAATCTTTAATTTTTATAATAGCATTAATCTCGAAAAAATAACATTTAAAGGTATTTTTCGAAGAAAAACTATTTTGAGCTTCTAGTAAAGTGCCATTTCCGGTTATCTGATTTTCACCAAAATCTGGGCTTTTCCATCAGAGAAAAAGTTCGAAATAGAAGGTTTCAAAATTTTCTGAATGATAGTATTTGAGTTAGAGTGGAGGCTCCACACACACATACACACAGACATCATCGTGAAAATGTTAAAATTGGATTCTAGGGACCTTAAAACGTGGTCATTTACTAAATTCTCGATATGCGATTTTTAGCATGATCCCTAACTCCCTTACCAAGAGTAGCGGGAGATAAAAAACACCAAATTATATGCTTGTCAAAAGTGCAAAAAAATTAAGTTTCTGTCGTTCCGTCGTGCATTTAATTTTCGCCCACCTGACTACCGCCCAGTGTGACTCACTCAGTTGTCCATCGCCTAGTTGTCACGTACCAAACCCACCATAATGCAAGATCAGTAGAGCGTTAATTTCTGTTTTTAGAAAATTACCAGGAACGTGTTTTATTTCAGTGATTTGACTAATTGCCTCTTTGAAATTACTAAAACATATTTTTTCATTTTAATTTTCACCACTTTGGAGCAGTTAATACTTTCCTGACACAATCATAAACAAAATCTCGCCCCATTCATCGCGTTCATAACGTGTGTAGCCCCATCGCGTTTTTAATCTCAGATGTCACAGGTGGTTGTTTCGTTATTATATGTTCCGATGAAAAAGAAGCATCGCGGGGCTCGCGGGGTAGATTCAACAGGTTGCTGAGGGTGCGCCGCCCCGCTCGCCCCACCACCCTCAACACCGCACCGACAGAGGGATTTTTTATTTTGCGCTTTCTTTTTTCAGGATTTGTTTGATGAAATGATGAATTTTGATGACGCGATTGGCTTGTTTGTGGTGGTTTAGCTGATTCTGTTTGGATTAGGGGGTGAATTTTTATGTGACACATCAGATTGGAGTTGGCTTTGGGATTTGCATTTGTTTGTTTATGGAGAGGAGAAAATGTTGTCATTACGGTGGTAAAATTTACAAACCTGTTGAATGCAGCAAATAATATGTACTCATACTTTTAAAAGATTTTATTATATTAATTCACAGAACAATTTCCATATTTTTGTTCTAGTTTCTATTAATAAGGCCTGTAAAACCTTTATATGCGAGTGTTGTTTTTTGTAATTTCGAGTCTAATACGAGTATAATAAAACACGGTATTTTATTCTGAAAGTTTTATTAAATTTTCTCTAAATATTCTCCATTACAGTATAGTCAACAGACAATATATTTTTTCTACAGTCTATATACAAAATAGCCATTTGCGCTCTCTTTTGTTAACGCAAAATATCACTTTGCCGCTCTAGAGCGACAAAGTAGAAAAAACGCTCGCTCCTCAAATTTCTAACTATATAATGTTGAGAAATGTTACTTCGCTACATTCTTAATGGAAACGTTTAGTCAGGAATTAATGACACTGTAGTTACACATTATCCACTTACATAACCAAACAAAATGCCGTACTGCAGTGAAAATAAAATAGGGCATTCATTTACAAAAACGAAAGTATAAAATGCTTAGATTAGATTGAAGCAATAGCTCAAGAAGAATGGAAAATACCGATAAGTAAAAATAAATAAAAAATAAATTTTTGTTATGGTGGAGGACCCCATTGTGGCGACTGTAGAAAAAATCTTGTGTGTGTTTCGAGCGCAAATGGACATTGTCGATTTCGAGAGAATGCCTCGCCCCTGCATCGCGCGGCAACAACCTCTCAATCGACAATGTCCCATTTTGCGCTCTTAATACACAAATAGCTATTGTGTATTAAGAGCGCAAAATGGGACATTATCGATTGAGAGCTCGAAATCGACAATGTTCATTTGCGCTCGAAGTACACACACACACAAGATTTTTTCTACAGTCGCCACAATAGGGTCCTCCACCATAACAAATATTTATTTGTTTCAAATACATTACACTAGTGCAGTGAAAAAGTGGATGTCCATTGAGAGCGTCCGCGTCAATCTTTTGCAGGTGGCAGTACAACTGTTCACACAATTTATTTTATATTTAATTTTAATATATCGTTATTTTCCATTCTTCTTGAGTTATTGCTTCAATCTAATCTAAGCATTTTATACTTTCGTTTTTGTAAATGAAAGCTCTATTTTATTTTCACACCAGTGCGCCATTTTGTTTGGTTATGTAATATACCGACAGAGCAGTTATATGTCAGATTGACTTGTGAAGGTGGTAAACTCGTGATAAATGTGTAACTACAGTTCCATTAAGAATGTAGACAAGTGACATTGTATAGCAGCAGCGTCGGACTGGCCATTGTGGCGATGTGGCGATCGCCACAGGCCCGGCGAGCGAAAGGGCTCTAAACTTGTAACTATCATATCTATTAGTTAGTTAATAGTTTTCTATATTATAAAGAGAAAAAAAATCTTAAAGAACTGATTGTAGATCAAGTATATAACATAATTCAAGAGTCTGATTTTAATCAGAAAACAAGCGTAGCGTATGTCAAAGAAAACTACACGCTAATATAGGCTTACTTCTATCCCTGTCTTCACCCCAAACCCCATCTTCATCCCGGCCGTTAGCCAATGTATTCTAGAAATACGTGCTCAACGGGCATGTGCGAAATCTATTATGTAGTAGATATAAAATTTAGTTTTTAAGTTCTGTGTGGTTTGATGTGACGTTTCACTTTTCACATACTAGACTTTCATTACCAGATTCATAAAAAAGGTTAAATTGAGAGTTAACTAACTCCATTTTTATTCCGGATTAAAATTTTTAGTATGAGATCTATTCACGAAACAGAATACCTAAGGTAGGAGTTAAATTCTGCAAAAATTCAAATCGAAACAACAATGCATAGTAATTTATTTGACATTTTATATAAACGTAATACCTATTATCAATTTAAGAAACGCTTAAAAATTAAGTTATGTTGGTGCAAACGGCCATTAGAGCCATAATTTTTGTGTACTTCAGTGATTGAAAATGAAAATTAATTATAAACATTTCACTTACAAAAAAATGTTATCTTTAATAGTATTCACCATTCACTATTAATATGATTTAATTACAACAAAGAAAATAATCAAAAAATGATTCTAACAATATATTTATAATATAAATATTTAAATTCATTAACTTCGTAATCCATACTTCACACATGCGTTATTTAATCTATGTGCCAAATCTCGGCCAAAATATATGTGTTTCAGACGCGATTTTTATATTAAATTACTGCTAACTCTATACAACTAGTACAGTTATCTTTGGTAATAAATAAAAAAAATTGTAGTTATTTTCAAAAATAATTCATTTAAAAATTTACCGTTTTCGTCTATATCTATGTATTTTTTCTCAAATAACGATATACCATTCAAACGGTCTTCTGTTGTGGTTAGGGTTTCACGGGCTTGGCTTGAAGCTTGAAAGCTTGGCTTGGCTTGGCTTGAAAAAGCTTGAAAAATCAAGCCAAGCCTGCCGTTCAAAAAAGCTTGACTTTTCAAGCCAAGCCAAGCTTCTGTTCCACCAAGCCCAAGCCAAACCAAGCCTAACATTTAAAAAAGCTTGAATTTTCAAGCCAAGCCAAGCCTTTGACTGTCAAGTAGCTTGGTTGAAAGCAAGCTTTTTCAAGCTTTTCTTAAGAAATGTTGTCGAGGCCGACAAAACCGTAATTTTATGGTGGTAACGTACTTTCTCACTGCTTCGGCACATTTTTGCGAACTTCTAAGAATTGGAGTTTCCAAAAGGACCAGCCTTCATTACCTGCCAGTCCAGTATGCTTCAAAACTTTGTAAATAGGACACTATACCCTTCATCATTCTTATTATGCAAAGACCACTTATTTTCTCAATCTGAACCTACTATCTGTTTTACTATAGAGTGATGGGAAGATAGTTGCAGTTTGATCTTTTTGTTTGATTGGATAATATCGGAATATTATCCAATCAAAATAGATATAGATAGAATATAATCAATATTCATTTATATTTTAACTAACTTGATTTTAAATACCAAGCATCAAGCTTCAACACATAATACTTATTACTCGTATTTGTTGCAATGCTACAAATAGATCATTTTGCTACAGAATAAAAATTATAAGAAATAATAATATACTCTACACCGTAAGGTAAATTGAGTGACAGACTACATAAATCATGATAATTATTGCATTTTGTACAATGTTTTGTTATTCTGGTATTTCCGAATCATAGAGACGAGACAATTTCTGTTTGTGTATATGTATATATTTATATTCAAAGATTTTCAATGCTATTTTTAGCTCAACCCTTAATGTACCCCTAATAAACCGTGACAGGTATAATAGACAATAACAATGTACCGACAAAGAGAGCATTCTCTTTTAAATATTATCTTGATACAAGTTTTCATTGATCCAAAAATATGTGTTAATAAATAAGCAAATAAATATATAATCTCGGCTTATTACCTAGTTCTGGAGGTTTATAATTTGCTTTTATTCACAAATTTCAGTAATAACGACATATTCGTATCGTTAAGCATATTAACTTTTGTATTATTTGAATTTGCACATGATTACTTTAATTATATTTATGTATTTAACTTACATGATTCTGTACTCAAAAATCAGTAGAAATTTCATAAGAAGAGGCGAGTAGGTATTTGTCACGAACAAACAAAATTTCGGGGAAATTTCCATCTGTAGGGTTTTATGATTTCCAGATGTATTTCAAGTAGGTATAAAAGGTCAGTCTCAGGTCATTTCCATCCCATTGTACATTCCAAAATATTTATGTATTTATTTGAACACTGTTATTGCGTATTTGGTGTCTTGAGTTTTTTTTTTTTTTTTTAAAGTCCAACTAATGCATATGCCTACTTGAATAAATGCAGTCAACGAAAATAATAAAAGAAACATGAAAATTGAAGGTAAATATTTAATAAAAGATAATAAATTTATGCTGATTGTTTACTCTTAAAAATAAAATAAATCAATGAAATATACATTTCAATATTTTTATATTTTAATAATTACAAAGAAAAACACTTGGTGTAAGTTTCATAAATTTTATTTTATCGTTTTGTTTATCTTTACGCATAAGAAGATATTTTTCAATTGTACCACAATAAATTTATGTAAAACAAAACGTGATTTGTACATTATTACGATACAATGAAACATCGACATAACATCGATATATTAGACATCAATATTCCAATATATCGATATATCGGTATATCGATATATTTAATTAAATTCACATCGAATATTTATATTAAAATCTTGATACCGAACAACTACTACTGGTTTTCAAGACCTATATACCTACTGTGCGCATGAGTATTTATAAAGCTTGAAAGCTTGAAAAAGCTTGAAATAGCTTGAAAAGGCTTGAAAAAGCTTGATAAAGCTTGAAAATCAAGCCAAGCCTAAAATAATTAAAGCTTGAAGTTTTCAAGCCAAGCCAAGCTCTGTTTCCATCAAGCCCAAGCCAAGCCAAGCCAAGCCTAACATTAAAAAAAGCTTGAAGTTTCAAGCCAAGCCAAGCTTTTTTATTTCAAGCCAAGTAGCTTGGCTTGGTGAATCCCTAGTTGTGGTAACTTTTGTCTAATTTACCGACATCATAACTCTTATATTGCTTGAAATCCCCATGCAAGGAGTATTTCAACAAATCTGCTTCCCATGTTAATCGTCAATGTCAAGGATTTTTGGGTTCAGTCTGTGTACTTACTTAATGTTCTCATTCATTAATGTTTTTTTTAAAAAAAAAAAAACTTCATTCATAACTATCTTTGTTTCATTGATAATATTTTGAATGGCCCAGAAGTGGGGGCCCGGTAATTCAAATCGCCACACTCAGAAATATGTCCCAGTCCGACACTGTATAGCAGTTAGAAACTTGGACAGCAAGCGTTTTTCTATTTTGTCGCGCATGAGCGGAAAAGTAACATTTTGTGTTGACAAAAGAGAGCGCAAATAGCTACTTTGTATATAGAATGTAGAAAAAATTATTTTTTGTAACTAAAAGTACCTACACTTTATCATTAAATATGCTACTATTAAAAAAAATAGTCATAAAAAACCGCTACACTCGTAACCCGCCGGCAAACAATCACTCCGCTTCGCTACGTATTGGCTCTCATCGACGCTTAATATAACATCCTTTACATTTCAGGGGCGGCAAGAATTTTATTAACCGTGGTTTTAACTTAGGTGAATTAGGGTCTAAAATATTGGACAAAACCAGTTCTATTGGATACAAAACCGATTTTGTCTTTATTTTACATTTCCTCGCTCTGGGAACGATTCCAATCGACTCTTAGATAGACTCAAATAATATAATGAATTTCTATAATTTATCACATTCCCGTGTTCTATGAACGAATTAGCGTTGACTCCACTCCTTGTACGGTGCATTTTTCAATGAATTTATGAATCAAAGCTATTAAGTTACAAATACTTTTTATTGTGAGACTCTCGCGAGAAACTCGCGAGATTTCTCGCTTCTCACAGTTGTTATATCGATCTCGCCTCAAATTTTAAACTGCAATCTCGCTCTTGTTCTCGTCTCGCATAATGCAATGAGTCGAGACGAGATGCGAGAGAAACCTTTGGAAATAAAAAGAAATCGTTGGGTGCCAAGTCGGGACTATGGTGGATGAGCTACAAATTAAATGTTTTGTTTGTTACAGTTCGAGCGGCTGTATTTAGACGAACGTTATCAAGATGCAGTATGATTTTTTCAGGCAAGCATATCGTAATACATATAGGTACCATTCAGAATTGACCGTAGGTACTGTAATATTCAGGACTATAGTTGCAACATATCCAGTATAAACATGAACAGTAGTGACTACCTTCTTGTTGCGGTTTTTTTAACGATCAACTCTTCTTGGAGCAAACTCATTTTGGTACCAAACAGCCGACTGTTGATTTTTTCGGGATCACACAAAGAGATCCAGCTTTCGTCGCCTATCACACATTATTAACTAGGTAAGAGGATCCGCGAGCAACGCGTACAAGAGCGACTTTGCATTTGCACTAATTGATACGATCTGCCTTTTGAGCTGATGTTAAATTATGGAGAATTCAGCGAGAACTTCTGTACTTCAAATTATTGAGCAAGATCGTTTTCACGTCAATACTCAAGGTTATCATTTATCATGCCGCATACAATTACAATGTTTTCGTCAGCAACAACTGTTTTTGGAGTCCTGTACAAAGCTAACCCTTTAAAAATTCACATTAAAACAAAATTCATTGTAGCAACGATTTACGGTATAGCTAATGCAACATTTTACGGTAGCTAATTAGTGATGCACGGCGAGGCGAGAGTACTCTCGCAGCTCGCCTTGTCTCGTTGCATTATGCGAGACGGGAACGAGAGCGAGATTGGAGTTTAAAATTCGAGGCGAGATCAATATAACAACTGCGAGAAGCGAGAAATCTCGCGAGATTCTCGCGAGAGTCTCGCAATAGAAAGTATTTGTAACTTTATAGCTTTGATTAATAAATTCAATGAAAAATCCACCGTACAAGGAGTGGAGTCAACGCTAATTCATGCATAGGACACGTAAATGTGAAAATTATATGAATTCACCATATTTTTTGAGTCTGTCTAGAGTCGATTAGTATTTCAGGCCCTATTTCATCTTAGTTAAAACCACGGTTGATAAAACTATTGTCGCCCCTGAAAAGTAAAGGATGTTCTATTGTCCGTCGATGGGAGCCAACAGGGAGAGAAGCGGAGTGATTGGTTGCCGGCGGGTTACCAGTGTAGCGGTTTTTTATGACTTAATCTTACTTAAATAGTGGCATATATTTAATGAAAAAGTGTAGGTACTTTTAGTTACAAAAAATAATTTTTTAATGTTTAATTCGTTTTACTGATGACAGAATGTGTTAACAGATGTTCGTATTGCAATAATTTAGAGATCACATTTTGATGATAAATTGGATATTTTAGAGGCAAATTATATTATTTACTAACTTATCATATTTTCTGTTGACCGTAAAAGAGTAAACATTATGTTCGTATTGAAATAATTTGATAACCAGAGTTTAGTGTTCCGTCTCTTTATTATAGTTATACGACTGCGAATACATAGAAGACCGTGCTATTGGTGCGAACTTGTCTCTTGTAGTTAAACAGTTACGTAAATACGTAGTGCGCAAGCGATTATTTTTATAGCGAGACTCTCGCGAGACTGTCGGGCGAGAACGAGATGAGACTCAAAAAAATGTGCAAAAACAAGAGCCAGATCGAGATTACAGATCCGAAACCGAGACGAGATCGATATTTTATATTTCTCGCCTCGTCTCGCCTTGCGTGCATCACTATAGCTAATGATTATGAAACATGATTCACGCCTAAACACCTTCTTCAGTTCATCAATACATTCTTTACTTTTACTTTGGAAGTAAATTTAATTGGATCTTTACAAAACCGGCCCAAAAGCTCCAAAATACTCGTTAATTAGGATCAGCAATAAGAGAACGACCCCTATATTTAAATAAACACTTTTCGCCTTTTCGATACCGAGTACCGTGAAGTATCTCTCCATTATTTATCTGTTAAATATTGATAAATACATTTGAATATTCATATTCATGCCACCCAAACGCTTCATTTAAAACTCTGCATACTATTAATATATTCGCGTTTTTAATTACATTTCAGGTGTCTGGTTCTCGTTACCATCAAGAAGGTTCGGACCAGCCCTGGGTAATTTCGAACACCTAATAAATTTACTCATATAAATTAAAATTAACCATCGTTGTTTTTTCCCAGACGCTAAAAATTAATTATAAATCTCATCTAGCCAGCCGGGCACAAGAAGACACTTTGACGTGGAAGAAGACAATGGAGGAGAAATTTTACACGCAATTTTTTTAAAATTCGAATTTTCTATACTGTCTGTTTGGAAAATGTCAACACCAATATTTTATCTGATGTGGCCAGCACATTACCTTCCGTCACTTCCATTTTATAATTTGTACAAATTCCATATAGAAAGTTACTTGCACAAGATTCCATATTTCAAGTACCTTCTGTCAGTACCTTCTGTCAGTTCTATGTATTTTATACAAATTCCATACAGAAAGTTTCATGTACCTAAGAGATTCTATATTTCCAGGAAAATTATAACACAAACTTGTCAATTGCACTTGACACTGATATTTGTCAATCAGCATTTTCTTAATATAGTAGCGGTTTCCATGGTTATAGCATAGCTAGCTGCTTTATGAAATTTAATTTCTTTATAATTTTTTAACTCTATATCCATCGAATATGAAATATAAAATGTAATCACATCGTATAGAGAATAAAATATTCTTTAATATTTATAATACCATTAAATATTGAAAAATTATATTTAACAGTGTTTTTTCAAGAAAAACTGGTAAAATCTTAAAATGAGGGTACTTCGGGTTGACCAATTATAACCAAAGTGTAATGATCTCATCACCTGGATGTAAAGAAAAGGAATACGAAAGAATTATAATTTTTTGAATTGTAGTATTTGAGTTATCGGATCCGAAAAAATCGTCACATACGTACATATATACATACAGACATCATCGTAAAAATAGTAAAATCTTATTCCAGGAACTCTAAAACATGCTTATTCATCAAAAACTCACCACCGAATTGTTTGACCAAAGACAATACCTTCCTTACCTAAAGGTGACGGAAGGTAAAAAGTTAGATATAGGCCGTGAAAAACACAACACAAAAACATTTTAAACAGTTTTTTTTATTTTTTCAAATTAATTTGCAAAAGTTAGTTAAACCTTACTTAAACAATTTTTTTCTATTTTGGTTCTTTAATATGTACTTTATAAAACCCATTTGGATGTCATAAAGTACTTCTTTGTGACATCCAAATGAGTTTCTTAAAGTACATATTAAACAACCGAAATTGAAATTCCTGGATATGAAATAATGTACATTTTTTGAAAAAATGACCAAAATAGAAAAAATTGTATAAAATACACGTTTCATAAGACATGATTATAGCGTACGCGTCATTCTTAGAAACGAGCGGCTTGCCGCGAGTTTTCTAAGGGGACAAGTGCGCTGTATCTTAATGTACTATTAACGTATCGCTGTGAGTGAAGATATGGAATTAACAAGAGGAAATTTTCGAATCGACTTATAATTTGACAGCTTTGATAGTTTTTAACAGCCTGAAATTAAATTACCAGTTTTTATGTCCCCCACTAGTTAGATTGGCAGCTTTGCCAGTTTATAAGTCACCAGAAATTATTTTACCAGCTTTGACAGTTTTTAAGTGTCCCAGAGATTATTTCAAAAGTATTCCAAAAGAAGATTGGCCGAGAGTTTTTAAGAAGTAGAAAGAAAGTATGGTAAAGTTATACTTTGAGCCTTGTGTTTCATTCTCAATAATTCAAGAGTGACCTTCGTAATTAAGAATTTAAATAAAGGGAACTATTTTCTATTTTGTTTCAAAGTTGTTAAAACAAAAAATGTTTTATTTTCTCCCACAGCTGATTAACATTGGATGATTTGAATTTGATGACATGTTTCTTCATAAAATAAGATAAAATTTATTGGGTTTGTAACATTAATTAAGAATTATATGCTGGAAACAATTTGTGTACATTTATTTTTACATATCGGCAGGTGTACTCATATTTTGGAGGGTACTTATATTTAATAAATAAGCCAAAAGATAGGTATGCAAACATGCGGACCCTGCAGCGACGCTGGAATAAAACGCAAAAAAGAAGAAGATGAAGTCGATAAATGTATTGAGAAGCATTTATTACGAGCACGGTTATAACGAATTAATGAACGCCTCAAGATAATTTACGAACTAATTTATAACACTGTTATTCACAGATATATCGAGCATCTTTGTGCTTTGGTTTCAAATACTTAATTAATTCTTAGTAAATATTAATGAAATCATTCAGTGTCGCATGCAGTGTGAAGGAATAATTTGGCAATGTTGGCGTGTGCAATTTGCATGGAAGCAGACAGGAAAATGAAAAATAAGACGCGTGGTTCAAGGTGAGATTGTTTGGAATCTAAAACGTGTTTTTAATCAGCGTCCACGTCTAGTGTGTTATGGCCGAGTGTTTGTTGCCATATGCCGACAAATTTGACAGCGATTCAATGAACTCTTATAGTGGACTTTTACATACCTATTGCACATTGCACTATTACAATTAATTTTCAAGGGAAATCATTGTATTAATTTTTATTCCTATTTTCTATTGGATGTTTTATACGTAAAAATTGGTTGAGCAAAATATTTCGAGTTTTCTACAGTTTTAAATTACGAAAAAAAAATTCAAACCACATCGCAATATTCGGTCACAAATTTTGGTCCTCATTCTTCATTCTAGAAATGTATCTGAGGAAGTATTTGCATGAAAATTGGTATACACGTACAGTTTACAGTAGTTTTCCGGCACGAGCTATTCATTAAAGCCGTATCTCATACCAATATTTGAGTAGGTATGTATAAAAGATAGTCCGATTTGGTGGACCTTAAAATGGGCCAGTTTTTTTCCAAAAATATATATATACATATATATATATATATATATATATATATATATATATATATATATATATATATATATATATATATATATATATATATATATATATATAAAATATATGGATTTTGATATGTGGATTTAAAATTTTCAAACTGCATCGTAATATTTTTTTTTTATTTTCACGATATTCAACCTCAAATTTGGTCAAAAAAAACCCTAACCCAAAAATGAGTAGAAATAAAACCGGGAAACTTTACGGAATATTTTACATAAGATTACATAAGAGACCTAGTAAACGCCCGCACGGTGCAAATATTTCATCATTACCGATATCTGTGTACAAAGCAGATTGGCACATCCAGCAATGGGTAATAAGCCGTGATAATATATTTATTTATTTATATTACCAAATATCAAATTTAATTCAGTTTACAAATAATGTGAAAAAACTGGAAAAAGGCTCAAATTCGAAAAAATTATAGTGTGTCCCTTGAAAAATTAGTTTTCGACCATTTTCGATAATAAAAAAATGTATCCGTGGGAATATTTTGAAAAAAAAATCTGATGTGGACACCACACGATTTTCTTGTACGCAAAACCAATTTGAAGTATAGACCCAATTATAAAATTGCACGTATTTGACGTAATTTGACATTAACATCTATTTTTTATTTTTTGTCCTAATCCATAGCAAGCTTCATTACAAAAACCAAAAAGTATAAAGTTTTAAATATACATATCTCGCTTATACAAAGGGCTAATTTAATAATAATTGATAATACTCTTATTTGAAGCATTTATTTCTAAAATCAAAATAAAACCATTTTATTCAAGAAAAACTGTTAACAACTGCAGGTAATATATCACTTCCGGTTAGCCTGTTTTAACCAAAATCTACTGTTATTCCAATTGACATAAAAGTCTTATATACCAAATTTGAAAAGTTTTGGATTATATTTTAAAATAGTTTTTCATTAAAACCTATTATAGGCTTTAAATAAAGTACCATTTCTGGAAATTATGTAATGACCAAAAAGGGAGGTGCACAACTAGATGTTATAGCAGTCCTAAATACAAAATTTCAACTTTCTACGGCTTACCGTTTTTGAGTTATGCGAGATACGTTCGTAAGTACGTACGTACAGACATCACGACGAAATTAGTCAAAATGGATTCAGGGGTGGTCAAAATGTATATTTCCGTTGAAATCTGAAAACCGAAATTTTTCGCGATTACAATACTTCCTTTACTTTGTACAAGGAAGTAAAAATGATATAACTACATAGGTTTTTCGGCACACTAAACTTCACTTTCTCAATTCTTTAGAACAATAATGTACGAGTACAGTATAGTTCTATTACATCTCCATTATTCATTCTCTTCTTCTTCAAATTCCTTTTCTTATTAACTCAGGTGGAAGGAAGTAACCAATTTAAAATTTTTGAGTAAAATTCTTATAATGATTTCTTGCTCCAGAATTGTTAGTTCAAAGTTATTATATTCAACACACAATGGAAGTGCAGTGTGCAGTTGAGACCAAGTCCAACGTGAAGACTCGTTTGGTGGACCCATGAAATTGCGAATGATGATCTCATAGTTTAAAGATGCATTAGCCTCCAAGGAATTGCAATATAAGAAGACAGTTTTTCATTCTATCTTCCATCTCACAAAATTTTTAACTGAATGACTTCTTTCTCACCTTATTATTATCATTGTCTTATTGAAGATTGCATTAACTTCAACTGCGAGGATGCATTTTATCTGGAAATTCTTTTTTCTTACCAATGGAGTCATCCACTACATTTTTTATGAAACTTCATCTAAATAGAAAGCAATCTGTTGATTCAGAAAAACTATTCTATGATAATTTCGTTTGAAATTATGATGTATTTCAAATTGATCTAATTTTTACCATTTAAATTCAAACAAGTATTATTTGATTAGAGTAGATGTGCGACGTAAATGATAAAGAGCATTAAAAACTGTTTTACACGATCTGGTTTTTTCTAACGTTTACCGATATGATTTTTAAGGCAGTAGGTTTTATTTACAAATTACTGATCGGTAAGTGATCTGACTCACTTATTGGCCAGGAGGCGGAGGCGGTAAGTAAATAAAAACAACGATCAAAGCTTACTTTGAAAATGACAACCAAAAATATTGTTAATGTCAAAATATTTTTCAAATATTTTTACCTCCCGCTACCCTTAGCAAGGGAGGTATAGGGATCGCATATCAAAATTGTGATAAATGACCACGTTTTAAGGTCCCTAGAATCCAATTTTAACATTTTCATGATGATTGTGTGTGTGTGTGTGTGTGTGTGTGTTTGTATGTGTGTGTGTGTGTGTGTGTGTGTGTGTGTGTGTGTGTGTGTGTGTGTGTGTGTGTGTGAATCCTCCGCTCTAACTCAAATACTATCATTCAGAAAATTTTGAAACCTTGTATTTCTACTAATATGGATGGAAAGAAGCCATTAAATTTTGGTGTAAATCAGATAACCGGAAATGATACTTTACTTGAAGCTCTTCGAAAAATACTTTTTCCCACTCCCCATATCGTAAGTAGTGAAAAGTGAAAAATAAATCATTGGGAGTGGAAAAAATCTTACCTATATGCAACACGAGATGTAGGTACATTTGACCACTCTTGAACTTATTTGCCAGTGCTCGCTTTCGCTAGGGCGCAAAATCGTCCTCGATTGGTAAATGGTAGTTACATCCCTTGTAGCATAAATAACTATTAAATGATATTTATGTTATTATAAAAATTAAAGATTATTAAATTTCCTACAAGTCTGCATTAATACTTTTTCCATATATTTTATGGATAAATTAAAAAAATTATCTTTAATTTAAATCCCGGAGCCTACGCTTTAAACAAACACAACTCCTTGGTTACACATTTCAGTCCCCAAATGTATGTAAGAGGCAGGTAAATAAATATCACTGTCAACTAATCATTTCAAATTAATAATAGTAACGTTATTTTTTTTAAAAAAAGTAAATAGAACAATAGTTATATGGAAAGGAATTAATACAGTATCCAGCATGAGTAAATATGTAAGTATGTATTTAAATTATAAAAAAATAATAATAAAAATTAAATGGTGGGAGGTATTGGTTGGCCACATCAGATTTTTTATTTTAATTTTGGGCCTCGATCGTGCTAATATGTAATAAGCATTGCAGTCAGTAAGTGCCCGTCTAACGGTATCGGATATATTGGAGATCTCGACTTCGCCTCAAACTCGATCATCGTCAAACGATATTGACCTTAATACTTAAAGAACTATAATTTTATGCGTCGATCGAACAAAAACGTAATAACCATTGCGGTCAGTTAGTGTTTTTCTACTGGTACCGAATATATTGGAGTTCTCGACTTCGTCTCGATCTCCAAAATAATCCCAAACCGGTAGCAACCACTTACTGCCTTTAATACTTAAAACCAATAATTTTTTTTTTACTCTGATAGTTCCTATCATCCCTTTTCAAGGTCCAATTTTAATATAAATAATCTATGTTAATTTGTTACTATGGTAAAGGACCTCATTCGAAACCATCCGCAAAATTATACCAGAAAAGTAACTTAACTTATCGATACCAAGAGCTTACGATTTAGTCTGTAGAAACACCTCACTGAACCATTTCGGAAGACTCTTCCTTTCTTCGCAATACCAATCATCTCCACCTTCCTGCGGTAATTGGTAACGGAAGCCCGAGATTCCGTGCATGGTTCGCGAGCTGTTTCGCGAGATCCGCGACTGTCTGGCGGTGGAAGGGGGCCGGGGGCAGAGCACTAGGCGGTGGTGGGTGAAGGCCACGGCCAGTGCATCTTGCCATCTCGCCGCGCCGAATCTCACGGCCAAGGTCGCCAACAGCCCCGGGCCAACCAGCAAAACAACACTCACACAAACACAACAGATGCAAGAGCAAGATGCAGTGCTAGCTGTGTAAGCAGCAAGAAATGTGATCACTTTGTATAAAATAGTACCTAAAGATGACCTGTATAGTGCTTCCAAAGAGATGAAAATATGTTGCCATTACTGAAAAATGGATAAAAATTGGTTGAGTGGTTGAAGCATAATCTAGTGCTTTAAATGCATGATAATTTACATAATGCCAATAATGGACCTTTTCAATTTAAAGAGATAGAAGATATGCGCAATGGGGATCTGTGCATAGTAAGAACAACTGAGATCTATGGCGTTTGTTTCTAAAAAATTTAGACGTAAAATGTGAGAATATCTCAGATAACTTTAAAAAGTCTTATCGAAATAACTTACAAAAGCTTTTATTGTAGTTAAAATGTCTACCAATGCAAATTTTCACTGAGAATACAGGTATTTTAATGACTGCAATATTATTGACGTTTCGTTTGACAGCCCAACTGGCAGTTATTCGCGCCATTTTCTTACTATTTGCAGCGATAGAAAGAGATAGCCGTTAAATTGAAAAGGTACATAGTCGATTCCACAAATCAATGGGATAAAACATAAAAATGTTCTCCTAAATACTACTTCAGTCATAACTTAGTTTCTGGAGTAAATTTCATACCTTTAAAAGATTCTTCGGTTCGAAGCAAACTACAACTACATACAGTGGAGTCAGTATACAAATTGACAGTTACGTACTTGCATACTGGGCATCTTCTTGAAATGTGTTATACATATAGGAAATACGTCATTATTTTTACCTCCCGCTACCCTTGGTAAGGGAGGTATAGGGATCGTGCTAAAAATCGCATATCGCATATCGAGATTTTGGTAAATGACCACGTTTTAAGGTCCCTAGAATCCAATATTAACATTTTCACGATGATGTCTGTGTGTATGTGTGTGGATCCTCCACTCTAACTCAAATACTATCATTTAGAAAATTTTGAAACCTTGTATTTCGTATTTTTTTTGTAATGGAAAGAGCACATTAGATTTTGGTGAAAATCGGATAACCTGAAATGGCACATTACTAGAAGCTCAAAGTAGTTTTTCTTCGAAAAATACCTTTAAATGTTATTTTTTCGAGATGAATGTTATTATAAAAATTAAAGATTATTAAATTTGCTATAGATTTGCATTAATATTTTTTCTATATATTTTATGGATATATTTATAAAATTATCTATAATTTAAATCCCAGAGCCTACGATTTAAACAAACAAAACACAGTTATTCAAATGTATATAACTGACAGATAAATTTCACTATCAAAGAACTAATCATTTCAAAATATTAGTATCGTTTTAAAAAGAAAAAAGTAAATAGAACAATAGAAAAGGAATTCAATACAGTTTCCAGCATATGTAAATATGTAGGTATGAATTTAGATTAATAAAAATTAACGATTCACAAAAATGTTTAAGCTAATCCTCATTTTTGGATTAGTGAATTCTATTCTATCCCGGTATTTAAAATTTAATCTTCATTTTATTATAGCTCCGGTGGCTCAATGGCTAGAGCAACGCCTGATAAGTCATGAGTGCGCTCGGGGTCTGGGTTCGAATCCAACTAAGGCATGGATATGTGTGAATGTGAACCCAGTCTGTAATTGGGATTTAATCCTGTTGAGGGGTTTAAAAAAAGGTAGTTACTATATTTTAAGAAACCACATCTATTAAATAATCTAAACGTCAACTTTCAATCGCTAGTCATACTATACATAGTCAGCTGAATTGAGTTCCATTAGTGAAGACCGACAGTTAGTTGAGTCCCTGATCACGTAACATTAGCTATGTGATCGAGGGTTGAGTATACAGAGGCTGTCGAGTTCTGTTAGTTGTGGAAGTAAGTGAGTTTAGCAGAATAGCAGTATCGTGGTAAGCGTATGCAGTATAATGTACGAGGACAGTAACGGGGAGTCTGGAAGTTACTGGTATACTGGGATAGCTGTGGAAGTGAGTACTCGGTAGTGTTGACGAGTATTGGGAAGCTATAGTATACGAGGACAGTAACGGCGAATATGAAAGTTACTAGTCTATTGGGATAGCTGTGGAAGTGTATACTCGGTAGTGTTAATGAGTATTGGGAAGCTAGAGTATACGAGGACAGTATCAACGTGTGGGAGTGGATACTCGGCATTGATGTTGAAGAGTTGCGGCGTACGGACAGTTGGTGATACTGGATCGGACAGTTGAATGTGATATAAACAGATAGTGGAATAAATAGTGATATAAATACATAGTGACATAAATATAGAGATATAAATATCGCGTAAAGAGTCTACAAGAGCCTGCAACAGACCGGCAGTCTAAGATTGGAGCGTGTAGTGAAATAAATGAACAATTAGTTAAATAAAAGTACGAGAGTACAGTAAAATAAATAGTCGTGTTAATTGTTTAAATAAATAACTTTAGTGTTTAAGTGTTTTATATTATTTTTAGACTTAAATTACTATTTAAATATTTGTTTAACCATAGTAATAGTCTATTTTTTTTAATCTTTTAATATTTATTAATCATTTTAATAAACATCTATTTTAACTAATAATAATTCTTTGATTTTTTACACTTCACCCAAATAAATAAAAACGTTAAACTATTTTTCCATGTTAAATACCAACACTATTTTGTTTGCTAAAATTACCTTACATATTTGGTGTTATTATAACTGATTACAACTGTCCATATATCGACTCCACTGGTACAAGAGACGAGAACTAAATGAAGTCTTTGACATAATAAATACGAAGAATTAATTTTGTGTACATTACTCCATAATTATGGCTTTCAAGAAAAACATGTCAAGTATGCTGACAAGTTGCTTTCGTTGTTCTGCAGTTCTGCACTGCTCGCATATTCCTTTATTACTTTTTGTTTTTATTCCACTGATGAATTAATGGATTTTTTCTACCAGTGAGGGCAAATAAAAACATAAGCATCACTTTTCACAATCCGTGTAATTTTGTCTGTCTTACACCCATGAATTTTTAATTATTTATTACTTCAGAACCTCAACAAAAGTATAAAAATAGTTAATCGACAAAATTAAAGAAATATTTTTCAGTTTAAAACTACGTACGGAGCTTCGTACTCTCTAGCAGGGAGGGGAGTACAAAAAACATCACAGATTAGAGGCTAGTTAAAGGGCTGAAAAACCTAGGTTTTTTTAAATACTGTTCAGTAGGTTTTCTTGGGTAATAATTGGTACGTTCTATCGGTGTCAGAAATATTCCTACTAGAATAAGAATATTCTTAAAGCAATTGAACGCTCAGTAGCAAATAACTGTCAAGTGCTGTCAAAATAAATACAATAGAACAGTGGCAGTGCTTGGTATTGTTAGTTAACAACTAAAGATAACTTTGTATGTTTATTTTTGATATTCAAAATGTTGTTATGCAAATATTACAGAGATTATAATTATATAAAAATATATTGAATAATAAAAAACGTAAAGGAGATATTTTTGTTGAGCACAGTCTACTCTAAACATTCACAAATGTGACAGAAATGTACGCGCGACAGTTGGCTAGTAAAATTTTGAATTTATCTCCACTCTATATATCTTCCTACCAACGCTTCCAACTCTGAAGTTGGAATGATTCGTAGGAATATTTCTATTTTTTGACGCAAAAGAACACCATTGATGTTCTACTAGAAGAAGTAGGAAGATTTCTGACACCAATAGAACGTACCTAATGACTTATTTAATTTTATTGAATTTAATATTATTTTTTAAATAATTGTACTCGTATATTATTGTTTGATGAAAATGTAAGTATTTGTCATCAGCTCATCATTGTAATAGTATAGTAAAACATAAGTTACAGAAGGCAACGTATTCTAAGCACGAGTTATAAACTCGCTCACGAGCGCGCAGCGGCGAGTGGGAGAACGAACGAGTGCTTGAATTGCCTTCTGTAACGTATGTTTTATACAGTGTGTTGAAAAAAAAATCCTAACTCGAAGTAGGGTATAAACAGAGAAACGTATGTCTGATCATTATTCAATTCAAAAGCCAAGTTGTCAAAATTGATAATGAAATGTAATTTTAAGGCAAAAAGATAATAAAGAAGGATACAGTGTATTGCCAATCGCCGTTTTTTATTTTGCTTCAATTTTTAAACAAGATTCAAAAAGAAAAGCTTTGATTTCTTTAGATAATATTTTTGACAATGCATCGTGTCAAAAAGACATTTATTTAAATAAATTGAAATTGACACTGTACTTTTTCTGTGTTGAGGCTTTGCCTAGATATTTAGTGTATTTATTGCAGTCATTCAAATCTCAAATAACAAAATATCACCAAAAATCGTTTCAGAATGAAACTCCTAATATCAATATGCGTCCTGGAATGTGCCATTCTAGTTGCGAAACAGAGAAAACTAATTTAAATTAAAGTGACCAGTTTTTTCTTAAAGCTTCCGAGGACCGGTGACATTTTTTTGCTTATTTTGGGGATAAGATGGAAATTTCGTTTTCTGTGCATCTCTATCGTAAAGGTAAAGAAAATACCTTTTGTGTTTGGTCAAAAAATTCGATGATGAGTTTTTAATGAATAAGCACGTTTTAGGGTCCCCCAAAATAAAATGGCGTAATTAGATTTTTTGAAAACTTAATAATTCTCGAGATATAACACAAACTTATGATTTTTTAAATAGAAGCCTATGTTGAAAATAGTCTCATTTTTTTGCTTATTTTATAAGCTTTTCAATGATATATAACAAGTCTACATTCTTTTGTTTTAAACATTAATAAAAGACGAATTATTAATTTATTGAGGTGAAAATATTGGAAATTGTCAAGAAACAAATGAAAAAATTTATTACAAATCATCATTTTGATTCAATATCTATTAATTTTGTTCTCAAAATTATTCTTAACCAATTATTTTCGGGTTAGTTAACTTACTATTTATCGACGTTACAGTTGGCTTTGACACAATCCGATCAAAATGGTTTAATATGCTTTTGAAGTAAATAATTTGAAAAAATTAGTAAAACTGAAACAAATACCATTAGAAATATGCAAAAAAGTTGACCCTGGAATGTTCAAATGGTTTTACTCTATCGTTAATATTACCCGAGATACCTTAAAAAAACATCGAAAATGAGACACCCGTACATAGAATTGAGGGAAGATAATGTGCTGGCCACATCAGATTTTTTATTTTATAACTTCCAGATAAAAGTACAGAATCGGGGACCAAAATAAAAGAGGACACAAATCTTGTTCCAGGAACTCCCTTCGGATATCGACGACGAATGGAAACTTTAATTTAAATAGAAAATATAAAAATTTATATATCATTTCATTTAAAAAATCGAATTAATCAGGACCTTTCTATACCAAACCTAACATTGTATTATGAAAATTACAGGTCTAAAATTATTAATAAAGAAAATATATTGCTTTAAAATGATTTATAAAATTTCCCTTTTTAACGTCGTTTAAAAATTTACATAAATTAGCTGCTTTGTTCTTTTTATCCATATAAGTGAAATACTTTTTGTCAAACAATATGAAAATAGTTGACTAAACTGTTTCCTTAGCCGATTAGTTAAAATAGCGTCATATTAATTTGGATGAAAACTAAAATGCTTCGTAGCCCAAAAACTGTAAAATTTAGCCAAAAAAAGTTAAATGTAAATAAGCTCTAAATGTTAATTTACAGAGGTTAAAATTTTACACTTAATTCCCGAATAATATTCTGTACGTATTGTTACTTATGCCGTCAAATTACCGAAACAAAAGAGTTCAAATTAGCAACCAATCGCGAAATGTTGAATTCTTAGAAAAGCGATTAAAAAACCGCGAATGGCCGACGTAAAAAGAACCGCAAAAACAATATAAGTTTTATAAAGCAAGTTTTCATTGGCTAACTGCCGCCCGCACTCCCAATCCCGAATATGCAGAACTATTGTTCGCGTCTGTTTGCATGTTGTTTGTGACCTTGAACAATGGACCACACATAAGAAAATTCAGTTAGAATGCTGTTAGCATTAGCTGTCAGTTCTATTTTTGTGGACAAGAGTTGTATTGTAAAATTTCCCGCCAAATCTGTTCATTGTAGAGTACAATGATACGCATGAGATCGTTTTTTGTCTCTTTCAACTATTGTGGGTAGATGAAGAATAAAAAATCGGTTAGGACGTTTACAGAGGAGTCTTATTTGAATTTTTGCTTTGATTTAAATTTTACTGTTAATCAGTTTAAGAAGTAGAAGGTTTTGTTTGAATGCGATTATGAACGAGACGAAAGATGGATTTTAGAATTGTACACAAACATTTGAACGACGGAAATGTAATCGTATACCTATGCCAACATTTATACGAGTGGAAATTTATAGGCCAAATATTTGTACGATTATGTATTTTTTCTATTTCAGTGTTCTTGTACGTCTATAAAAGCACTGCAAACTCGTCGTTTGGAATATCTACATATATATATATATATACGCGCACTGTTCGATACAATGTATTAATGTATATACAATCAGACAAAATTTACAACATACAATATACAAACTGTGAAAATGTGAAATTTCAATTGCTTAGCGGGAAGCACTACCAACATATCTGACGAAAAACACCAAGTCATATTTTTATCGTCACATTTTTTTAAAATCTCATTGTAAAATTGCTTCCATAGAAAAAATAATGTAAAAAATAAATAAATATATCATCACGGCATATTACCCATTGCTGGGTGTGCCAATCTGCTTTGTTCCCAGATATCGGTAATGATGATGACATATTTGTACTGTGCGGGCGTTGCCAGGCGTCACCTCACGGGCACTCATTGCTGGCGTGGAGAGTGCACAAACTTGGAGTCGTAAGTTAACAGATTGCCTTATGATACTTGTTTCTTAATGTACCTACTTTTATACTACAATATATTTACATACATCATACATTTTATATTCACGATCGATGTTATAGGTAAATGTTTAATTTGCAATCATAATGTCGTAACCTAACGCACAAAACTCAAGCCGAAACAGATTAAGAACAACTTCATTTTTTAATTTTATTTTAATATAAGTAAATCAATACAAGATGTATTGTCGTATAAAGTTCACAAGTATATGACATAAATTTTTATTCCTCCAATATCTTCGTCATATAAATGCTATGCATAAATTACAGTCGTGCAAATGTTTAAGTACAATATTCTGAAGTTTTTCGGTAGAAAAGTATTACGAATTACAACTAATTATTATAATGGTCCGAATTCGAATCTGACCGACGTCAAACTGAAATTATTTCTAAATTTTAAATAGCTTCGACGGTATAGTTTGGTTCAATATCATTTCTTTGACTTCTATTATCCCTGCACTTTCGATTACAATAGCGAAAATTGCATATGGTGGACTTATATCAATAGAAAATAGGTTTTACTTACAAGCTCTTTCGGTTCATAATCGCTTACACGACGATTATATAGATAACTGACCTGGGAAATTTACAATTCGTACCGATTTGTCTAGGTATACTTACAAGAACCGTACGTGTTAATATTGCAATATCAATCATAATCATCCAATTTAAGTTCAACTATTGTGGATCTTGTACGTACTGTAGTCTCCAACATTGGACAGTTGCAATGGAAGAATTGTACTGAACATACAATAAAATAAGAAGGTAAATATTTAACCAGCAGCTCAGATAGTAATCCATTTATTATACACGTAAGCGAATCTGATAATAATTCTTCGGACAATGATATTATATCAGAATGATTTTATATTTATTTTTATTTAATAATTTTGACAAGTGGTTAATAGGGCTCTTGGCGAAACCCTCCACAACAAAAGGGTTAACGAGCTGAAAGTAGTAGTTCTTAGTTAGTTCCGGAAACCGACTTTTAACAAAAAAAATGTCTATTTTATATATATATATATATATATATATATATATATATATATATATATATATATATATATATATATATATATGTCTTAAAGGTGTACATAGGAGATTAACATGGGAAATAATTTTTTTACAAATTCTTGCTCGTCTAATTATTTTAAGCAAAAACACGTTAAATAAAAGTTAGGGGGCATAAAATTCTGCATCTAATTCAATAAATAAAATTACCTTTACATGCACTGTAACGAGAAAAATTAATTATGAAAATGTTGAAAATTACGTTGAAAATATAGACAGCCATGGAATTGAAGTAAAAATAAATAAATGCTTGACGTTTTATCTGTCACAACGTAAGTTAACTTATTTGACGTTTCTGACAATTTGATAAAACGTCAAGCAGACACACGGTATATATATATATATATATATATATATATATATATATCACATGGAAAATTATCAGCAAATAGTGGAATACGGCCCTCGAGTAACAGCATCCAGTGAAACAATTTGTTAGTAGTCGTTCTTGCAAGGCATTTTTACGAAGAAAATTACCACAACGAGTACTTCACAGGTCAATTCTCTATATAGTCGTTGTGTAAGCATTGTGAACCGAAAGAGCTTGTAAGTAAAATCTATTTTCTATTGTTATAAGTTCACCATATGCGGTTTTCGCTATTATAGTCGAAATTGCAGGCATTATAGAAGTCAAAGAAATGATCTTGAACTAAACTATACAAATATGTCGTCATTACCGAAATTATCCGCGTACCCAGTTATATGAATTTATAACTAACGGGTTCGCAGTTCCGAATTAAAAAAAAATTTCAGAACGGGAATCAAATTATGATTCTGGAACCGAAACTAATCGATTCTGTTCTGGAATCGAAACTAATATGTTTTCAGTTCTGAGATCGGAACAGACTGAAACATGATTCTGAAACTGGTCATAGGTACCTACATGAATTATCGATTCGGGAACAGAAACTTTCGCCATATTATGAAGAATAAATTGATTATTTTTTCTTAAGAACATGTGAATCTGAAATAAAACAAATAAAATAAAAAATATTTAATTTTGCCATTATCTGAGATATTCAAAATGTAAGGACTAGAATATAATGTCTTATACAAATAAAATAATCATTCAGATTCTTACAAGTGCCTTTTACTTTCGGCAATCTGTCTACTAATACTCATTAAAATTTTTCAGAATATCCTATATTCAGTTCCACTGCCCGGATTCGAAGACCAATTCCATTTCGCGGTTCCAGCTATCTCGGTACCCGAATACTTCTGAAACATGGTAGTCGGTTCCAAATTGGGTAAAGTTGTCGATGTACTGTCTCACCTCCGATTTGGATAAAACTTTATCAAAATATTCTTCTCACCAAGACAAACATAGGAAAAATAATAATAAGTGGGGGTCAAAAAAGCAATGAGTGCCCGTGAGGTGACGCCTGGTAAGCGCCTGCACGTTGCAAATATTTCATCATTACCGATATCTGTGTACAAAGCAGATTGGCACACCCAGCAATGGGTAATAAGCCGTGATGATATATTTATTTTTTATTTTATTTAAAGTCAGTAAGTATATAAAAAATATAGGAAAAATAGTGACAAGACGAATTTCAACAAATTTTCACATAAACCAAGTTCCTAATAAACCTAACCTTACCTATCCTAACCTATATAATAATTTTTCAGGTATGCGTCAAATGGAAATATGGATTAAATATTTAAATATAAACAAATTGTGTTTTGAAGGTCAACCGACTTTGACCCCCAGTTATTATTATTATTTTTCTAGTGTTTGTCTTGATAAGAAGAATATTTTGACAAAGTTTCATCCAAATCGGAGGTGAGGCAATACATCGACAACTTCACCCCAAATTGTTTAGATTATGGACACCACTAATAAGTACATATAATATTCCTCAACGTTTATTTTCAAACCGTTTGAAAATTCACATATAAACATACCAGCCATCCCATTTACACTTTTCCCAAACTCACAAAAAACTTATCTTGGTCGTGTGGACAATTCTATTGATGCCTACATCTTAGCACGTGGTCACTACATAAGACCCATATGCCTCTATACCTAGATACACTCGCCCATACCATCTCATTACCATGCGTGAGAGAAAACTCATCCAAAGATGAGCTGGACCACTACACTGGCACATAGAAGTTTTTCTACATGCGAAAAAACTCGGGCTAGGTCAATATGATATGGGATTTATGAGGTGTTTTAGAATTTTTGCCATATGGGTAAAATTACATAATGTTGTGACATAAGGCAGGTTAAGTGGCGAAAAGGGATTATATGCCGATAAAGGGACTGAATTATGGAGTTGATGACATATATGAACTAGATTTTCAAATAAATTCCAGGTATGAACATTATCGAGGATAAAATCACAAAAAATAATACTCGTGCTAAGGGTGGTATTATTTATAGGGATCGTGCTAATCATCGCATATTGATTTTTTGTTAAATAAGCACGTTTTAAGATCCCTAGAACCTAATGTTAACATTTTTTATTTATTAAAGTTTTAGCGTAAATTTAATAATTATCCATTATTCTGCTTCAACATTATATGTATTTACTTTTAATTCTCAACTTGAATTTTATAGTTGCTGAAGATGAGCGGATTTTGCTCGAAACGTCCTAAATAAATTTAACCAAATAAAGTGGGACTTGAAGGCCTTATATTTATTAATGCATATTATTATTATTATTATTATTATTATTATTATTATTATTATTATTAGTATTATTATTATTATTATTATTATTATTATTATTATTATTATTATTATTATTATTATTATTATTATTATTATTATTATTATTATTATTATTATTATTATTATTATTATTATTATTATTATTATTATTATTATTATTATTATTATTATTATTATTATTTCATAGGTACTTAAAAGTTATTTTAAAAATCAATAAAATTTGAATTATTATATTTTTATCTAAGACACCTTTTCCAATTATGTTTCAGAAATGGCCAAATTTATTTTTAAAAAAATCTGAATACAAGTGACGTTTACGTTTATGTAGTTACCTATGCATATTTCGAGAAAAACAAATACATCTTTAAAATTGTCTACTAAGAAGGTATATTTGCCCTAATTTAACCGACTTCAGATATAACCGATATCGGGGATATAATAATATAGTACACTATAGTATAGTATATATACAGTATGTTTGAGAAAGTGTATACACCCTTTTTCTCGCTTAATACAATATTTGTTATTGAATTGTGTGAAAACTGCAATTGTGATACTTCCGGCATAAGCGGAAGCGACATCAACTTTGTAAATTTAAACATAACCTGTACTATTTTTTTATAAATTTAAATTGCATTTTTTGTTGTCTTTCTTCACATACCAAATTTATTAGTATTAACGTAATTCATTTGTTAAACATAATTACTTTCTTTCGCTCGATTTTTTTTTAATATTTTTGTAATGGAAGAAAATAAAAAGATTACATGGTTGAATTCAGAAAAAAATACTTTATCGAATGAGCCTAAATAATATATACCACCCCACTTAAAAAAATATATAACTATGTTATAGTTTGAGAACCACTGGTTAAAAAATTCGTTTCTTCATGCAGAGAATGTCCCCCTTCATCTACTACAACTTTTATTTGAATGATTTTCTTGTATTTCCAATAATAAAGAAAATAATCGGAGAGTCCCGTATCTGAAAAACAGCCTGTATATATATATATATATATATATATATATATATATATATATATATATATATATATATATATATATATATATATATATATATATATATATATATATATATATATATCACGACTGACCAGTTAGGTAGAAAAGTAAAATTCACAGGTAAGCAGTCAGATGAATGATAAAACTCTTTTAAGTTATTATCAAGCTTTCGGAATTATTTTATTCCTTCCTCAGGATAATACTTTTTGAGGTTATATTTTAAACAAAGCAGTCGTAAGAACAAAAAATGGTTGTGTTTTGAAATAAATTTGTAACATTTTTAATTTAAATCCAGATTAATAAATGAACTAAATTAATATATGAAAGGCGATGGGAAGAGATTTAGAACAGATGATGTCAAAACGATAAAACAATGTATATATATATATATATATATATATATATATATATATATATATATATATATATATATATACACAGTCAGTGCGCCGATTTTGCAATTCTATATATATATATATATATATATATATATATATATATATATATATATATATATATATATATATATATATATATAGAATTGCAAAACCGGCGCGTGTAAATTGTTTGTTTTATACCTCTAATCACATTTGGACAGATGAAATACGATTTAGTTAATATTTTTTCGCAATTTTTATTATTATAGAGTAAAATCGAAAAAGAAAAAGTATTAGATAGACCTAATGAACTTAACTTTGAAACATATTCTTGAATTTGCCTTCAGAATTAATAAAAATAAATATTTTTTTAGATTGTTATAAACTACATTAAAATTATCTGAATTATTTTATCAATTTAAAGAAGTCTTTACTGCCCCTATCCACACTCAACTGACCTCAACACCTTTTGCTGCTCTTATATCATCTACCCCTTCCCATCGTTTCTATCCTATCGACACCCCTCTTGTCTACCTGTAGTGACCACCGCCGAGTGGCAGTGACCAGTGACCAGGGTGACCCCGGCGCACGGCCAAGGGTCACGCACGGCATGATTTAGGGCGCCGCCCCAACACTGGAAGTGTTACCACTGTTAGCAGCAGAGGAGGAATGGGTAACTAAAGAGGGATTAACAGACATGGACAGTAGATAGTGGACATGATTATTAAAATGTTATGGAGGAAATGGATACAAAATGACATTACGAAATGGATGAGAACTGTGAGGTAAGGTACTTTATTTTTCACTTCTTAATGCCATCTACGTAAATTTATTATAAAATGTTTTAACAGTTTTTTTTAGTAACATTCAAAACCATGAACGACACAGATCATTAAATAATGAAGATAGATTTTTGTGAAAAATTCATGGACTTTACAATTACAAATAGTTATTTACGTATTAATGGCAGTAAGTGCAACCTACCGATTAAGGATTTCCAATAAATCCGATACCGGTAGAACACTTACACTGACTGCAATGCTTATAAAAAAATTTATCCAACACAGACTCTTAATATACTTATTACTATGGTTATTTGACATAACTAACTCCGTGAGAGAATAATTGAGAAGTCACGGAAAAATTAATACTGTTTCTGCGGTTCTTTTTACCTTCCGTCACCTTTAGGTAAGGGAGGTATTGTCTTTGGTCAAAAAATTCGGTGGTGAGTTTTTGATGAATAAGCACGTTTTAGGGTCCCTAGAACACGATTTTACTATTTTTACGATGATGTCTGTATGTGTGTGTGTGTGTGTGTATGTGTGTCTGTGTGTGTGTGTGTGTAACAAAATTTTCGTCTACGATAACTTCCATACTACAATTCAAAAAATTATAATTCTTTCGTATTCCTCTTCGTTACATCCATGTGAAGAGCTGATTAGATTTTGGTTAGAATTGGTCAACCGGAAGTACCCTCATTTGAAGATTTTAACAGTTTTTCTTGAAAAAACGATGTTAAATATCATTTTTTCACATTTGATGTTATTATAAATATTAAAGAATATTTTATTCTCTATGAGATTTGAATGCATTTTATATTTCATATTAAATGGATATAGAGTTAAAAAATTATAAAGAAATTAAATATCATATATTAGCTAGCTATGTTATAACTCTGGAAACAGCTGATGTATTAGAAAAATTCTGATTGAAAGGTGTCAGTGTCAAGTGCAGTTGACAGTATGTATGTGTTATAATTTTACAGGAAATATAGAATATTTTGCTTTCTGTATGGAATTTGTATAAAATACATACAACTGCCTTAAGGTAATGTACAAGAAATATAATCTTTTGCAAAAAAATTTCTGTATGACATTTATACAAAATACATAGAACTGACGGAAGGTAATGTGCTGGCCACATCAGATTTTTTATAATAAAAATAAAAAGCAAGTTTACAAAATTACTTTATCATTGAAATAATTTAACATTATGAAACTTATTTACTGAAATTTATATTAACATTAAAATATACTGAGGTTACCTACTTATTTTTGCAAAATGACATATGCCATCTACGGCTTATGAAACTAAAACTAGTTGGTGACTTGGAGCTTGGAATTCAATTCAGAGATGTTACTTGTGCTTCTAATAGAATATATTTTAGAGGAAGGTCCCCATTATCACCCATTTAATGTATTTTGCTTTCAATCAATTCCCAATGACAGACAATAATTATTACAGAAATTTTTCTCGATAAACATACATCACATATTTCAATGGCTACTTTGTAATTTAAATGTAGTATATCAAATGAATGTCTGTGTAAACGTAAAAACAAAGAAAGTGTTGGATAAAACGAAGTATTACATTCGTGTGGAATGTATATTACTCACGAAATAAAATTAGCCACTCGCCCTGCGGGCTACGTGGCTAAACTTTTCTTTCGTGACTAATATATATTCCACACTTATATAATAAATAACTATTAATTTCTAAAGTAAGCATTGATCGTTTTTATTTACTTACCGCCCCCGCCTCCTGATCAGTAAGTGTTTCAGATCACTTACCGATCAGTAATTTGTAAATAAAACCTACTGCCTTGGAAACCCTATCGACGTAAACATTTAAAAAAAAACCCCGACCGTGCAAAAATCTATTTTCGTACACAAAATTATTTTGGATCACCCAAATCTGAATCTCCTGTTCTTCAGTTCCTCATTCAACCCATTAATTTTTTTAAAAATTTCTTAAGCCTGTAATTTCCATGTCCTACTGAACTGCCTAATAGTTATTTTTGGCAATTAAATTATTTACTAATGAATAAATTTTGTTAATAAACCTTTTTGTATGCTATCCAATGGGAATTACAAGGACAAACTATGTAAATATTATTAATTAGCTACATAAATTTATTAGAAACTTTATTAAAACGTGGAAATCATAGATTCTAATAAATAGTAGTAGTAATTAAATAATTGAGGATTGAGAAGCAGACTTCCAATAAGCTGTATGTCCAATTTAAAAAAAAAATCAACTACAGATGGCAGTATGTTCTATAATATGTATAAATCTATCATTTTGCAATGTCATAGACGTTCTAAGTGCATTCTGTCTACTGTTAGATAGAAAAATAAATAAAAGCTCCTGGACAAATGAAAAGCATTTTGTCCACTGCGAACTGACAAACGTATGACGTTTTGTTCTCAACCAGTAGACATAATTCAATGCAATCGGCATTAAGAAACTTAGTATTTTGTTTACGTTAGTCTTATATTATTATTTTATATATATTTATAATTTAAAGTGTTCTTAGCAATTCAGATTGTTAAAGATGTAGTAGGTGAAACAGATCGTGGTACTACCAAGGTGGTAGCTTGTGATTCCGAAGAAATTTGCCAGTGTGACAAGCTGGATAATATTAATAGTGTTTAATTCTATTGTTTTTGTTAAAAACATGCAAAAGCTATTTTTCTGGTAATTTGGCATTAAAATTCTGTTTTCCGTTCTTAAGACAATTAAACTCCATTTTGTGCAGTACATTATTGTTAATATTTCTCTTAGTTTTATATTTTGTAGTCTCAGAATTGAATTAAGTAAATTTTTTTAATTATTTTAAATAAGAAAATATTTTAAATTATTCAATTATTACATGAGCAATTCATTTACTCAAATGTGCAAATTTGGATGTACAGTCTGCTCCTCAATTGTTACATTTTTATAGTTTTAAACAAATAAACATGGACATATTATTGTTAGTGTTAGTTGGAAAGCATATATCATCTTTTCATTTGTCTAATTAACCGACTTCGTATTTCTTATAGTTCTCGAGTTCCCGATGGTGGACGATGTACAGGATCGTAACTACCATTAGGCGGAGAATGCAGCCGCCTACGCCAAGGGATGCAATAAGAGCGTAAGCAAAAAAATGCAATTAAAACAAGTTCTGATAGAAGAAATGAATTTAAAAATAAATAATTAATTATCAGTATATAAGTTTTTTAATGAAGAGATCGGCACAAGACAAATGACATTTTCTTGTCATATTTTACTGTAATTGTTTTCTTTTACACGATTTTCAAAGTTAAAACCGAATTTTCCTTACTATATGACGTGTAGAATGTTAAAAAAAAATTGACGTAGGATAATTTTAGCCTCGATTTTGGCTTATAACTCGCTAATTCAATCTATTGAATTCCACCCATTGAGTTTGGTTCGAAACAGAAGTGTGCCGAACAGAAACCTTAACACCAATATTTCATTTTACAAAAAAAATAATAGTTGGAATTTGATACGTATTAAAATGTTTGATAGACATAAAAAATTATGACAAATTATTCCTTTTAAAGTCTTACAAAAAATTATCTTGTATATCAATCTGGAATATCTTACATACCTCAATCTGAATCACCTTCAATGAGTAGTCAAATCGTGAGAATCTTTTATTTTCATTTGGTTTATTACTCATCAAAAACCTATAACTTTCGCTGCTGAAATTTACACCACATAAATTTGAGTAACAATAACTAGACGTTGTGAGAAAATTTATTTCTTATTTTGCTTCCCATTTAACCGTTTAGAATCAACAAAAGGACGAATTTTTACAAAGAAAACATACCGTATAATGTCCTATACCCGGAAGTTTTTATCTAGTGGCCTATGGCCATCAGGTGACCCTCTTCAAAAATTTTGAAGAAGGGTCAGTGTAATAGTAACAAATAAATTTTAATTTGAAATTAAATGCAAGGGGTGGTAGGTACACGTTTTATTGCTTGTAAGGTAACCGTATGTTATTGTGCGTCTCCTAACCGTTCATTTTCTCATTAGGAAGGTATATTTTTATTGAGATTTCACCGGTCAAGAAAGGGAAGGTTGCCCCAGTAAAGGACTTGGCGTGTCCCGTGTCCCTTTAACGTCTTGGATTGTCCAGTAGTACAATAAAAAATTAATTTAATTTACGATGCAATTCTTTATTCTATGTAGCAAAAGTATAACGATGGTTTTAGACGATCAAAGATTTACATCAATTTTTACAACTTCTTATTGTACTATAAGATTCTGGAACTTTACTCGTTCAAAGAAATTTGAACGTTCGATGTTCAAACCATTTGATCAAAAAAATCCAACTTAGGGCATGCTCTAAATATCAGTCATTTACTTCGAATTTCAGTTACTTCGAGAGATTAGCTGTATTCTTTTTGAACAAAACCTCAGCTCATCTCAGATCACTTCAGATAAACTCAGGAAATCGTTGTTCTTTTTGACACAACTGATCTGAGTTGTTCTGAACAAACTCACTTTCCCCCTTTCCGATGCTACACTACCAGTTTACAAAACTTAAAATAATTTGAAACACTCAGTTTGCATTTTAAGGTTTATAATACAACAAATTTTATATTCACATATACAGATATACTTACAGTAATATATATTTTCAGCATTATCGATTTTTCGTTTATAAACCGTATCATAGATCAGAAAAATGTCAATAAATATGACATCTGTAACAGCAAATGCTATCGGTAAAAAAGGACATGATAATATTGAATAAAACTTGTTCTTTTTGCACACATCACAACTCATTTCAGCTCAACTCAGGTATGTACTGAGCTGAGTTACAATTGGGTCAAAAAGAATGCAGCTATTATTTCATCCCAAATTACATGCACTGTATTTTGTAATGTTGGCATAAATATTTGTTAATAAATGTCATATTTGTTTTTGTTTTGACTAAATTTCACAGTATTTTCAGTAAAGGAAAATGAACGCGCAATATTAAAACTCACAGTATATTCTATCCGTTTTAACTATATACCTTGTTCCATTTAAGCCATTCAGTATTGCGGAGCATAGGGAATAGTTTTGACATTTCTGACTGGCTGGAATTAGAGACAAGAGACAAGTTTACCCAATGTAATTTCGGCTACTTCAGATTTGCTCTGTTGCTAATGCCATCTACTGAATGGCTTAAAAGGAACAGAGCATAAAGTGGTGGGAAGATAGGTGCAGTTTGATTTCGGTTTTTGATTAGCTAATATCGGGATATTAACCAATCAAAAACCGAAATCAAACTGCACCTATCTTCCCACCACTCTATAGTTAAAATGAATAAAGCATAGAGACATACCAAAAAAATAAAATGTAATTATGTAGCCCACTTATAAGCAAATAATGTTCATTTAATTTAAACGTGGAAAGCTTAACCATTTGATCAATAATTATGTTGTAAATATTTGTCCAATAAAAGTTCAATTTATTTGATCGTCTAAAGCCACCTTAACTGTTTTAATTGTTATATTATTTAATTGTTCATATCATATGAAATATTGTATTTTTTTATATTTTAGAATAAGAACTTTAACTGTAAGGGGCCGATACTTCAATTTTCTGGTAAAGTGTCAGTTAGCTGCCAGATAAAAGAAAAATGTCGGATCATATAATTGACATGTGTATAACTTTGTAAAGTATTACTTCAATTTGTCCTATAAATAACTAATTGTTATAGATGGCGCGGGGTAAGTTGACAGTTACTAAGTTTACATGCAGTTTTGAAACCGTTTTCAAAACGTTTTTAGTTTTTAAAACGCCATGTATACAGTGTCAAAACGGTTTTGAATTATCTCAAACCAAAACTAAAATTCATGGGTTTGACTTGAAAACTAGATTCAAAACTACTCATGTAAACACTTAAAATTTTCGATTCTGCGCATGCGTACAGAGCATAATGTTTCTGTCGCTTTGTGTTACTCACCTACAAATAAACTGACAGTTGTGTAGTTTTAGTGCGTAGTGGTACGAAGTATAAAAAATAATTGGAATAATGGCAAAACGAAGTATTTGGAGTGAAGAGGATCTGTCACTTACATCAACTAAATGCGCATGCGCCGAAACTGATTTCAAATCAATTTTTAAACTTGTTTTGAAAACTGCATGTAAACATTTTTGCGTAATTTTCACTGAAAACTGAAACCATTTTCAAAACTGCATGTAAACGTAGTAAGTGAGCTTGAATGCGCAGAACCTAAAATTCGTTCTTGGACAAATCGAAATGTAATAGTAATTATATTATGCTATTGTAATATCAAGGAAAAGACGGCGTCAACATCTAAAATTGGTATAAAGGGAAAGGGGATTAATTTATAAGCCAAAATATGTGCAGATCCAGTTTCTACTAAACCAGCGCCAGCTATAGGGAGCGAGCAGACACGTGTCTCGAGCGTCCTTGATGTATTTGGAATCAGCTGATTTGAGTGTGCTTCTCATTTGGACAAGAACAATGTCACTTTGAGAAGACCAATGTTTTGACTTATTTTAATTTTGAACTGTTGAGTTGAGAAGTTATTAATTTTAATTTCATGTGTTTTACTGCCTGAAAATTGTACAATAATAACATTTTAGCAGTTCAAAATCAAAATAAGTCAAAACATTGATCTTGGCAAAGTGACATTGTTCTTGTCACACAAATCAGCTGATTGCAAGCACGTCAAGGATGTCCAAGTCACGTGTCTTCTCGCGGTCTAAACTATATTTGCGTTCGATTATTCAGTTCTGTGCACACATTTTTAATAATTTGGGCAGTAAGCGTTCGATTATTCACTTCTGTGCACTCTGGGTCACACAAGACGCGTTCGGTAAATTGTGTGCTGTGTAGATTGTGCAAGGAGAGTTCGCCCGAGCTCTGGACGTGTGGCCGGCTGTGCATGTTCGAGTTATAGCGCAAAGTATGAAGCGAGAAGGATCGTACGAAAGTCGAATCGAAAGTATAGTGACAATGGCAAAAATGAAGAAATATTGATTTATATCTGAGAAGTACGCAATTTTTCAATAATTTTGTAAATATTATTATAAGCTATTGCATTATTTAATATTTACCAGAACACCAGAAGCTTACTGGGTTTTCTAAACTCGAAATTAAAATCATAGTCTCTTTTTCTAAGCCATTTTCGGATGTCCTCAAAATTTTTTTCATATATGTAGGTCGCGAACAAGATTAATTATGTACAATAAATCCAGAAAAGTATCGGGATACATTCGAAAACAAGTTTTAAACTACCCGTCAGACATATGGTATTGTTCAGCATAATTATTTACTCTTTCTAAAATATTTGAATCATACTTCCCTTTTTCGTCAGATTCATCGAAAATATTTGTAAGAACATGAAAATCCATATTCAGCCGTCAATCAAACACATACAGTTAATATAAAATCGATATTAGTAATAATAATCTAAAGTTCACCGATTTTCAATTGCTAAATCCAACGACCAAATATAACTAGACAAAACATTCCCTATCCCTCCTCACTGAATGTTTTGAATTCGGCTGGCCAGACAGAGAAACTAGAGATAGAGATATGTCTTGTCTAGTTCGAGTATTTCTCACTAGAGGCCACATAAAACATGTATATTTTGTCTTTGTTTTGTAGTTGTAGTGGTTTTGTGTGTGACGCGTTGGTTTTCCTTTAATATTAAACCTTATAAATTATTTAATGTTAACCTTAAATGTTAACCACAAAATTTTAACTAAGAACACTTCAGCCTCTAGTGAGCAACGTTCATACTCTACGTGGTCTCAGTGGTGACATCTAGTGAGAAATACTCGGAGTAGACAAGACATATCTCTATCTCTAGTTTCTCTGCCTGGCCAGCCGAAATAATAAACCAAATGAAGTTTTGTCTAGTTATATTTGGTCGTTAGCTAAATCTATTTGTCACGAAAGTTCAAACGCACAGGCTGCACAATTCGTTCTTTTAATTCCAATCAGAGCCTCGATTTTGTAACTTTAAATTCTGTTTGATTGGGTTTTCCCCACTACGAATTCTACTGCTCCAGACCAGTAGAATTGAAATATATCCAGAAAAGAATTGGGGAAATCTCAATTCTTTCAGATTTCAAATTCTACAGGTCTGGAGCAGTAGAATTCGTAGTGGGGAAAACCCATTTCCGACAGAATTTGAAATCAGACAGAATTTAAAGTTGAAAAATCGAGGCCCTGCATAGGGTACCTACACAGTGATTACGTGACGCAACTCATGCACAGTGCAGCTTCAGCACAGCACAAAATAACCGATGGCACCTTAGGTAGGTGTAGGTACATCATTCAACGAGAGAACGTACCTTTTCCGAGCAAGCAACTATAAATTTTGGACGGGGGAAGTCGTACCAGAATTGTATTGTTTTTACTTTTAGATTTATATAATTAAAGTACTGCAAATATAATAGAAATGAGGAATATAGTAATTATACAACTCCTGTGATAAATATATATGTAGGTACTTTTTGCACTTATTTTATAGGCTAATGTAAGAACAACCAATATTAACATTTCTTAGTTTTGGTAATGAGTATTTAAAATGAACAAGAAACTTTCAGTGTTTATTTGTAGTTTTGGTTGTTCTTGTATAAAAAAAATATTACACAATCAATCTCATTTTGGTACAAAAATGACATTGGTCAACTTTTTCTTTAATCTTGTATATGACTAACGAAAGCTAAAATTTTAAAATAAAAATAATTTCTTTAATTGTGTCTGCTCGTACTTGGTGAAACTTATTATTATAAAAATAATTCATCTATTCGTGATTCACTTCTTTGAAAATGATTATTTCCCACAAAAATTTTAACAATTACAAACATCAATCAAAAATTTGTATTTCCCTACCTTCTCATCTTTCAACTGAATTCCAAATTCACCTAATTCTAATACACAATCCTGTTAATTATGTGATTCATCTCTCTCGGAGGCTAACACGAATCTAACGAACATCGAGGCTTTCCCATTAATCATCCTCAAGTCGCGCAGAGTTCAATGCACAATGTAAGTCAGAGTCAAAGCCGAGACTTTTACTTCTCAGTAAGATTTTCCCTTCGATTTACGCTCAGTTACAATAAGTAGGGCGAAGGGCATATAATGAACGGAGAATCGAACAGCGAAGAGACATGATATATCAAATCAGTCGATCTACTTTAGGGGAACGTTAATTGTTACTTGTAACTGACTTCTACTTGGAAGATTCTCTTGTGAATTTAATATAGAATGGAAGAAATATAGAAATTTGTGATGACTTGTGTAAATTTATAACAATGTTGAAATCAGAGCAGTCTTTGGAAGTGCAGAAATCAAAGGGAATCATAATATAATTATTGAGCACCAAAATAATTTTTGCTGACAATAATTTTAAATTTTGGTTACCAAAAAATGAATTGAGCACCAAAAATAATAAATAAGCACTGTATTGCTGTTACCAGAAGCAGCATACATTTTTTTACATACTGAGCCAAATTCAGCACTTCTTTAATTAATGAAATTTATCTAAAAATAACAAAATAAAGAGATACAAAAAATTACCAATAAAATATATTGACATTTAAGAAAAAAATGGATTTTTATTTGTCAAATCTTTCTGAAAAACAATAATTTTACGTAATTGACATTGCCATTAAAAAGTTATGATCTAATCATGGTCGTGACACGCAAGTTTTATACACTACTGGTTCACTAACATAACAAATACCACCTAAAAAGATGAACTATATCAATATGGATTGTCATACCAAATTTCATTTAAATTGAACTAAGCGTTACGTTATTATAAGCTAAATTATTTTTTTTAGAAGGACTTTGAAGCAAAATACTAACGATGCACTTTTGGATATAGATAAGTGTGGTTAAGCCATATCTCCCTATTTCCAATACACCTGTATGTACTTGTGGTTTAATTCCACAGAGTATAATATTTTTTCAATATTCAGAAACTAGTTTATATTGTATGAGTTCCGCTTTGCCATGATTAATTTTAAAAGTTAAACCGTTTAAAGAAGTGAGTAAGTGTATTTAAAAACACGGACTAAATACTGCAGTTGCAATGCAAACGTTTTAAAAAGAAAATAATAAATAGAACAATAGTTATATGGAAATGAATTTAATAAAGTTTCCACCATAAATGTAAGTGAGAAATATTCGTTTTCCGGGAATGGACTGTGTCATATTTTGAGTCAGAGCTCAACGTTTCGCCCGCAGTCGTATGGGGCATCTTCAGGAGCAAGGGGGATAGTACTGTCTTAAACAAGGTTACCCGACGTGTCAACCACGCTAGAGGCCGAGTTTAAGCAACAGGATGGGGAGACTCAGTTTACAAGGTTACCCGACGTGTAAACCACGCTAGAAGCCAAATAAACCAAGTGAAATGTAAGTATATAATAAAATTAATAAAAATTAAATTGCAGGAGGCATAGTGTTGGCCACATCAGATTTTTTAACTATGTACATAATGTAAAAACTGATAATGTTGTCACGGTTATCACTGGTTGAACTATTGCAAGTTATTCATTGGGTTTATTTTACCTACTACTAAATTACAAATATATTCTAGAAAAATGAAAGAACACCAAGTATGTATTTGAATTTTTGTTAAATTTGACATCTTAATTGACAATAGTGACATTGACAAGTTAAAAATCAAGATCAACTCAATACAGCAAAAAAATGGTGCGCGCGATTTTTTTGCGAGCCAGTGTATGTCACAACTATTGCTATCTTTCACGTGCAGCCTATTACAGAAACTTGTGCGAGAATGATAGCTATAGGTTTCGTTAAAAATCAAAGGCAGTTGAACTAAAAACAATTATGATTTTTTAATACGAACTTTCATTTAAAATAATAAAAAAATCTGATGTGTCCAGCACATTACGTTCCGTCAGTTATATATATTTTGTATAGATGTCATACAGAAACTTTCTTGCAAAAGATTTAATTTCTTGTACATTACCTTAAGGCAGGTGTATGTATTTTATACAAATTTCATACAGAAAGCAAAAGGTTCTATATTTCCAGCAAAATTATAACACAACCATACTGTCTGGCTAATATATGATATTTAATTTCTATATACATTTTTAACTCTATATCCAAAATAACATTAAATGTGAAAAAATTGATGTAACGAAGAAGAATACGAAAGAATTATAATTTATGGAATTGTAGTATTAGAGTTATCGCATTGGAAAATTTTGTCACACACAGGCACACACACACACACATACATACATACATACATACATACATACATACATACATACATACATACATACATACACACGCACGCACGCACGCACGCACGCACTCACACACAAACACACACACACACCCACACACACACCCACACACACACACACACACACACACACACACACACACACACACACACACACACACACACACATCGTAAAAATAGGAAAATCGTGTTCTAGGGACCCTAAAACGTGCTTATTCATCAAAAGCTCACCACCGATTTTTTTGACCAAAGACAATACCTTCCTTACCTAAAGGTGACGAAAGGTAAAAATAGAGTGAAGGACCCTATTATTGTTTTTATGACAACACCACAAAAATCTTACATAAAAATTAGTAGGTACCGTCTATTTAGAAAAATAAGAATTAAATTAAACAGAATTTTCCATTTAGGT